>JAOSBN010099507.1:0-11420 GCA_027563595.1 Erythroxylum suave
TCCGTCGCTATTTTCCGACGGAAGGACTTCCGTCGGAAATTTTCCGCCGCTATTTGATGATTTTCTTGTAGTGCTTGTTGAGCATTATTTGCATCCATTTGTCTTACTAAAGATGTTAACCTAGCTATCTGTTGCTCTAATGTAGCTATACCAGGTTCACTAACCTTTAATGGTTTGGGTTCCTCTCGAATACTGAATAGTTGAGAGTTAGCGGCTATATTGGAAATCAGATTCCTGACTTCAATGGGTGTCTTGTCTACTAGTACACCTCCACTTGTTGCATCTATCATACCTCTTTCTTATGTTAGAAGCCTCTCATAGAAATACTAGATCAAGAGCTACTCACTAATTTGATGATACGGGCAGCTATCATATAACCTCTTGAAACACTCCTAGTACTCATATAATGTCTACCTATGGTGCTGTCGAATTTTACAGATTTCCTTTCGAACATTCGTAGCTAGAGAAGCAGGAAAGTGTTTCTCCAAAAAAAGTTTTTGTGTCTCATTCCAAGTGTTAATCAACCCCAAGGGCAAGCAGTAAAGCCAATCCTTGGCAATGTCCCTCAACAAGAATGAGAATGCTCTTAACTTAATCTACTCTTCTTGTACTCTAGCTGACTTTATACTAGAACAAACCACAGGGAGCTCCTTAAGATGCTTATGAGGATCTTCACCTAACATACCACAAAAAGTAGGCAAAGGTGAATTAGACTAAATTTAAGCTCAAAAGTAACATCAATAGCAGAAAAATAAATACAGAAGGATTGATGGTCAAAATAAGGAACAGATAACTGCTTAAAAGTGCGATCATTGTTTTGACCTGCGATATTAGAATCAATTTTAGAAATGAAATCACTAAAAGAATTAGAAAGTAAATCTAAAACTACTTGAATTCCTAGTGATGAATCAAGTTTCCTATCAGATGATGACGAATCCTTAGAACTTTCTACAACTTGTCTTCTCACTCTGCGTAATGTTCTTTCAAGTTATGTATCAAATTTCAATTCACCAATGTGAGAAGATAGTGTCATACACTGAAACTAACCAAATAAGAAAAGAAATTAATCAAAAGTCAAAATCAAAATAAAGATATCAAAACAAAAGAAATAAATAAATTAAAAAAAGCGAAGAATAATCACCCTAGAAGTAGTACTAAAATTGATCGATGCATTATAAGGCTAATTAAAATAAAATAACTAGACTATTACTTTAGTAATGGTGAGTCTAGGTTGATATCACAGAGAGTGTGTGTAAAGTTTATAAAATGAAATTAACTAGCGTTTACGTTTAATAGGGGGTTTCGGATTTTGAATAAGAAAATAAAATGAAACTAGACTAATAAAAACAAATTAAAGAAAACATGTGAAAAATGATAAAAATGGGGAATTTGGTAAGGGCCCAATTCTTTGGTTCAATCTTAACCTACACCCTAATTAAGTATATTTCATTGATTTGTTATTTTCTAACCTCTCATAGAAACTATTAATTGTGGGTTAATAATTAATCCGAGTTTTCTCTTAAGCTTTGTTTAATTAAGATACGATCATTAATTAAACCTAACCATCGAATAAGCTAAGATACGATCTCTATATTTAATTAGGCAGTAGCATTACAAATTAGGAAATCGTCCTTTCACAATAGCCAATGGGTTAATACACAAATAACCAAAAAATAATGAAAATCTGATTATTCTATACATAAAACCCAAATCAATTAACGTAGAATTACATAATCAATTTCTAATGAGAGAAAGAAACAACAAAAACAAAAAATACACTTAACCAGAGTCATTGGTGTCGATGTCACCTTCGAACCGACATTAGGATGTTTAGCCTTCCATAAGTCTCCTAAGAATATATAACTGAACGTCGAGAGGACATTCAAGTATATATCCTATGACAATGGCATGTTAGAGCAATCATAATAACTTATTAAGGCATCATACACTTTACAAACATAGAAAGACAACTTTTCCATTTCAATAACTAAGATAATTTACAAAGTATTCCTTAAAACAAATATTTACATCATCATATTTACAAGGTCAGGTGGAACTACTAGGAAAAGTCTTCCACCACTGGTATGCTAGATCCTGCAGAAGCAAGACTGCATAATCAAATCTCTTATCAGACTCACAGACCATCTAATCAAATACTCTTTCAGTTCTTTATAACCATCCTTCAACCTAAGCAGGGACTGTACTTCTATAGAAGTCTACATTCCCCTGCTTTCTTAATTTATCATATCTCATCTCTCTCCTCTTCAAAACTCTCGAAGGCATTTGTGCAAACTTAAGTACTAGAGGGTCTCTATTAGCTCCTACAAACTCTAAGTCAACTGACTTTATAACTTGATCTCTTATGGTGGATAAACTATTACAAGAATAATTGTGATTACTATATGAATCTCTCACTATATATCACGTCTAAATGTTCCTATATGTCCCTATAGATGCCAAACCATGCTCTGTTACTGAAATTGTAACATCCCACAGCCATAGAGTATATACTCAAATATCCAAAGTACATTCAATTACATATCTTATGACAATGGCATGTTAGAGCAATCATAATCACTTATTAAGGCATCAGACATTTTACAAACATAGAAAGGCAACTTTTCCATTTCATTCACTAAGATAATTTACATAGTACTCCTTAAAACAAATATTTACATCATCATAAGTATTTGAGATGTTTACATCTCTTTTTACACAAAGTTCTACATGACGTAAGAAACTACATAAATACAATCTTCTTATCCTAATATGTCAACTGACCAACCTTTGAGCAATATCTTAATTCCAAAATGTTCTTCTAGAGTATCTTAGGAATTAGGTCTCCTCTTTCGTACCTGAAAAGCCACATTGCAATTTTAATGAGTTGTGCTAACTTAGTGAGCAAATCATCATTAATGTGCTCAGTTCTATAGAACATTAAACATTTCAGATATAAACCAAATGCACAATATTCCTCATTTCAACAATTCATCATAAATTGCACACATTTCATATAAACTTTTCACAATAGTTCATTTATCTATCTCAGTCAATCATACTATCAAATGTACACAAATATGGAATATCAAAATATCATCACAATTCAGAAATTTTTTCACACTCATTTATGTACAAATGTTTATGCTTATGAGACTCTACTTTCATTTTTATTTTGTTATGACCAAGCACCTATTATTGTCTTATATACCTTATAGATATCAGGCTCATTTTAAAAGTTTTCCTATACTCTTTTGTGGATATCGGGCTGATTAATCACAAAGTTGTGGCTCTACGAGCACATTTATGAGCTTTAAGCTCTTTTAGTCTGGTCATTCCAGTCACAATGTCTTTATCTGATCATGCATATTAATGTGATGCATGAAATCACATAATATGCCATCAATAACATTTATTCAAGATGCACAGTCGGATTCACATATTCATTGAACCTAAGTTTGGCATTCAACTTTTCATTAAGTATATAGATATCTTTTAAATTTATATGCAAACTGAACACTCCCAATACATTTACAAATATCAAACTCCTTGGACTATTAATTTATAGAATTATCACAATCAAATCAAACCATTAATAGTTAAATAAGTGGGAGTTAAAGAGAAAAAAATCAATCCTGCTGAGAACATCTAGGTTGACTCATAATATGCTGCAGTTAATGTTATTGCCTAGATGGTCGAGCAATGTTTGGATAATGGCATTTGACTTGAGCATATAAAATCATACAATTCATATGTAATTCACATTAAAAAGTCAACCAATCAAATACATATTCAATCATGCACATATATATGTGAGCTATGTTCATTGCATGCTCAATGATTTTCCTTGGTATGTTTCCTCAATCACATTTCATAATCATTCAAACATTGTCACTTAGTTATGCCTTGATTGCACTTAAGTTTACACCTAAATTAACTTGTTTAATCTAAATTCATCAATCAATCATCAAACTATTTCATTTCAAGCCTAAATGTATAATAGGAATGTACCTTATCATTAGTTGTTTCAAACATCACTTAAAAGACAACATTCCATGTTCAAGCCTTGCCTACAATCATGAGAGAAACTTGTACAACAGGCCAAGATCACGAGAACTCTGCCATGATCATGAAAGAACCCAAATAATCAGGCTAATATCGTGCACTTAAGGCCATAATCATGCCTTACCTTTCTTCCTTTATTTCTCCATGAATGTATCAACTTAGAAACATCATTCACACTACCAATTTTCTATAATTCATACTTATCTATGCATCCTCATTCAGACTTGAATTATATTCCAATTCCAACTTAAAATTATTGAATTGAAAACTCATAAATCTTGGTCTTTCATGCATCAAAAATCAAACCAGAAACTACCAAACTTTATTATGGATATAGTCTTATTTTTTTCTCAATTCAAGAACACTAAATTCACATATTTCTTTAGCATAAATCCACCTTCATTATACTTCAAATTCAGACCTAATTCATCCATGAATTAACCTATAAGTCCATAATTTTCATACTCCAACAAAAACAACCTATAATTCCACAGTTTTCATCCTCCAAGAACAAACGTAAAAACTTCCAAATTCATTCAATATATTTCCAGCAAATATCATCACCAACATTATATGCTTTCCATTCCAATTCAAGCATCATTCTCATACTACTAAGCATGCCATAAGGATTAAACTGTTACTTACTTATTAGGTTTTCAATTCAGCTTAAAACTCCATATTAAACTAGCCCTCTAAGTAAGTAGAATTCATAACAAACTCAAGGTGAAAATGAGCTAGTTTCAGCAAGAAGATGAAGGTAACAATAGGCTAGTTTCTTGGCTATTTTGTTAATGGTTAAGTTGTAAATTTTTGGTACCAATTTTGCTAGCGTAAAGATCAGAAAATAGAGAAAAGTTTGAAGCAATTTTTGTGGAGAGAGGTTAGGGAAATAGCAAAAAAAATTTCTGCATTAGCGCAACTTAGTAAAGATGCTAGGTGTTATCCTCATCTGTTAACATTTGTCTTAAGGCATGGAAGCCATGTATCAACTGATTATGCTGTCATTAATCCACACATTAAGCTATCATATGTCATCAAGTAATTAATCCACATGTCTCCTAATTATTGGTCCACTTGTCACACCAAGATTGGTTCATTTGTCAATCATTTAACTATGCCAAATGTCACTCAATTATAGGCTTAGTCATCCTAATTTTTCATGTATCACTTTATCTTACCACTAGGAATTTTTCCTAGTCCAAATGTTCATACTAATATATCAATATCCCAATTAATAAAAATTAATTCCAAATTACTAATTGGAATATAATAAAACTAAAATTTAAGACATAACAGTTAATAATTCACATCATAGTCATTTTAAAATCTTTTATACCTCGGGATATGTCAATTGAATGCATATGCTATCTTTGTATTGTGTACAAATTATGATTCATGTGTGTATGGTAATGTATGGAATGCCATACATTTTTATAAATTCTCAATGAAATAACTCATGTGCAATGATCTAGGGTTTTAACCCTAAGTACATTCTGAAAATCGGGTATTACGATTCTCCTACTTAAAAAATTTTATCCTCGAAATTCTTACCTGATTGATCAAATAGGTAGGGGTATTGTCTCTTTATGTTCTCCTCCATTTCCCATATAGCTTCTTCTATCGAATAATTTCTCCAAAGGACTTTCACTAATGGAATCACTCGGTTTTATGATAACCAATTATCTTGACTGGTTCTTCAACATAACTCAGATTACTAGCAACTTCAATCTCCTGAGTAGATTCCATATGAGTCAGATCAGACTGATATCTCCTATCCATATTAACATGGAACTTATTGTAAAGCTGAGTCATTTCAAAAGGTAGTGCCAACTTATAAGCCAATGGTCCAACTCTCTCAATAATCTCATATGGACCAATGTATCTTAGGCTTAGCTTACCCTTTTTACTAAATCTTAAGACACCTTGCCAAGGTGAGACTCTCAAAAACACTTTATCTCCTACTTCGTACTCTATATCCCTCCAATGTTGATCCACATAACTCTTTTGTCTATCTTGCGCTGCTTTAATTCTACTTCAGATCAATTTCACTTTATCAATAGTATCTTAAATCAATTATGGGCCTTTAACAATCCTTAGACCCTCTTCATTCCAATACAAAGACGTACAACACTTCCTGACATATAACACGTCGTATGGTGTCATACCTGTGGGATTGAAAATAAAAACATGTTTGGTTTGGCTAAATGGTAGATTTTAAAAACTTTTTTTGAAATCAAAGTATAACGGAAGCGTAAACACTGAATCAACATGCTTATAATCCATACATGATACGACATCAGGAAAATAAATAAAATAAAAAAAGGATTGGAATATCACTAACTCCTCGCTACAGCTTTGACTAATCCAATCTACCACTTGTTCTCCTTGGAAAACTTGGCTAACAAGATCCTTTAGTGGGAAAAGAGAAGAAAAATAATGGAGATCTTTCTTTCTATGTTGGGCTAGTTCAAAAGAACAAAAAATGAGAGCTTCTCATTTTCTAAATTTGGCTACTTTTTAAGGACAAAAAAGAGACAATCACTTTTGCTATGTTCGGCTAGTTTTTAAGAGAATGGAGAAAGACAAATTTCCATACACGTTAATTTAGCATCAAAGCTAAACAAAAAATTGTCTTTACAAGTCCAACACTTGGACGTTAATGGGAGAGAGTGAAAAGCCAACGTAAAGTTCCATTCATTTGTCAAAAACATGCATAAGAGCCATCACTCAACTCCCACCTTCATTCAATTCATGAATTAAAGGAGTTGTATGTTATTCTCCATTAAAACCAACCATAAAACCCATTTAAAGAATGAGAAGCATGATAGGTTTTGCTTTAGGAGTGAGTGCAGAGAACAACCAAAAAATGCATCCATTCCTTCATTAAATGAATTCTAAAAGCTGTGTATCTTTTTTGTTCTTAAAACCAGCCATTAAACAATAAATGAAGAGCATTACCGAATCCAACTATTCGGTTTTAATCTTTTTTCTTTTTTAATTTTAATTTTAATTCAATTGATATAATTAATTAAACTAAAATCTAAACCAATATTAAATATTCCTTTAGGCTTATAATTAACAATTAATTAGTATAAGCCCAACATTTAATTATAGGCCTAAGACCCAATTTAATACACTCTCAATTAAATTGTTCCGGTCTTATTGGCTCGAATCCAATTCGTCCATTTCTCTCCAAATTGTCTCATTCTCTTTCTAATAATCTCCGTTTATTTTTCTTACTTTCCTTGATAACCTTCGTAGAAGCCAAGTGGGGAATCTAATTGGATTTAAATAATTCAAGCTCTAATAAGCCCGGAATTAATTTAATCTCATTAGAATTAATTCCAACTTATTAACCAAATGTCATTCTACTAAAGACAATTGGCTAAACTCTTGAATTACTTAAAATTATAATAAAACGTGTTTCAAATTTATTAATACAATGTCCAATCAAACTCTATTATGAACCATATTATAGCCATCCGCATAATAAAAGGTAAAATTACTATTTTGCCCTTATTTTGGTTTTCCCTTCTAGATCTCCCATTTCACTCTACATGGTGATTAACACACAATATCTAATCTTGGTGTTAAGACTTGATGGGTAGCTAGTCCATCAAAGTACTGGCGCTAGTTTAATCACTAATCTCTATAAATCATCTAAAAGTGATGATATCAATATAAACTCTTTATTTGAGTGAATGTTCTTTGGTGCATATTTAGATTAATAATTCCAACATGCAGACACTAGATTAATAGCTTGTAAAAATCCATTTCGATCATATCAAGAATTATAACGAAACACACATGAGTTCACCACTCAACAAGGTTGTGGTTCGTAATAAACGAATGCTAAAGTGTATGTTTTAAGATTAAAGTAATGGCCCACTTTATTCTTTAAAAATATACATGATTCTAGATTCTTTTAATAGTACCAATACCGATAGTCAACTACTATCATGATTTGAAACTCATCATTCCCTTGAAGTAAAATCCTTTACTTACACAGAGGTAAATCGTAACATTACAGTCTAATCCATAATCAAGTGACCAACTCGATTATTTGATAGTGAATCAATTAATTTAGATTCTAATAATATACATGTTTCCTATATACTCCAAGTATATGTATATTACTTTCAAAAGAACCTTGGTATCTTATGACTAGTTATATTATACTCATAGAAATAAAACCAAACTCTTTTATTTTATTAATAATAAATATTTTCATTACAATATTGTAATTGGAAGAAAATTAAGTTACATGTAAATACACTTGCTTTCCAGGCCACTGTATTTACATAACCCTAACAATATCAATACTATTGTGATACTGATTGTTATAAGCAAATTCAATCAGAGCTATATATTGATCCCATACTCCTTGAAACTCCAAAACACAAGCTCTGAGCATATCCTTAACAATCATAATAGTTCTCTCACTCTTTCCATTTGTCTGAGGATGAAATGTTGTACTGAAGTTTAACTTCGTACCTAAATTTGTGTGTAAACTTCTCTAAAATCTTTAGGTAAATTTAGGATCCCTATTTGATACAATAGACACTGGAACCTTATGTAATCTTACTACCTCATTCACATATCTCCAAGCTAACTGATTTAGTGAGTTATTCTCTCTTACTGGCAAGAAATGAGCTGACTTGGTCAATTAGTCCACTACGACCCATATGGCATCATGTTGCCTTGGAGTTCTTGGCAAACCTATAATAAAATCCATCGTGATTCTCTCCCATTTCCATTCTAGAATAGGCAAAAGCTGTAACTTCCCATCCAAAGCCTAATGTTCTACCTTAATTTGTTGACAAGTCAAACACTTAGCCACATACTCAGCCACTTGCTTCTTCATCCCTAGACACCATAAATGATATTTCAGCGTGTTATACATCTTAGTAGTACCGGGATGCATAGTATACTACTATATATGCTTCCTCCATAATTTCTTTCCTCATATCATCCACATCAGGAACACACAATCTCTACTTCAACTATAATGTTTCATCTCTTAATTCAAACTCAAAATTTGAATTCACTTTCAACTTCTCAGGAAGCTTTAATAATTCAAGATCCTTGCTTTGAGCCTTTTTGATCCTCTCTTGTAACATCGGTCTAAGTTTCAATGTAGCTACCAATGCTTCATTCTTCCCCAAATTCAACTTAACATTCAATGCTCTTAATTGTACTAGGTTAGGCAACCTTGATAATTTTACTTTAGCCACACTACTATTAGACTTCCTGCTTAATGCATCAGCTACGACATAAGCTATACCAGATGATATTCAATTATGCAATCATTGTCCTTCAACAATTCTATCCTTCTCCTCTATCTTATATTCAGTTCTTTCTAGCTCAGTAAATAACTTAGACTTTTATGATCTGTGAATACTTGAAATGTCTCACCATATATATAATGTCTCCAAATCATTAGAGCAAATAAGCAAGCTCTAAATCATATACCAGATAATTAAATTATGAGACCTCAATTATCTCGATGTATATGCAATCACTTTGCCATGTTGTATCAGAACACTTCCTAATCCTTAGTTTGAAGCATCACTATTCACCACATAACCTCCAGTCCCAGATGGAATAGCTAACACCATTGCAGTAGTTAACTGATGCTTTAGCTCCTTAAAACTTTTCTGGCAATCATCATTCCATTTAAAAGGCACATTTTTTGCTGAGAAGTTTTGTCAAAAGGGCTGAGATTAGTGAAAATCCCTCCATAAACCTCTAGTAGTATCCAGCTAATCCAAGGAAACTCCAAATCTCAGGCACAATTCTCGAAGCTTCCCACTTAATCAAACTTCTATTTTCTTTGGTTCTACCTGAATGCCTTGACCAAACACTATGTGACCTAAAAATACGACTTGATTAAGCCAAAATTCACACTTACTGAATTTGGCAAACAATTGCTTTTCCCTCATTATCTGTAAAACTAATCTCAAAAGCTAAGAATGCTCTTCTATTTTTTTTAATACACCAAAATATCATCGACAAACACAATCACAAAAATATCTAACTAAGGTTGAAATACCTTATTCATCAAAGCCATAAAAGTTGCCAGAGCATTATTCAATCTGAAAGGCATCACTAAAAACTCAAAATGCCTATACCTGGTTCTAAATGCACTCTTCGGTACATTAACTTCGGCTATCTTTAACTTATAGTACCCTGATTTGAAGTCTAGCTTTGTAAACTCCTAAGCTCCCTGTAATTGATCAAGTAAATCATATATCCTAGGTAAAGGATAATTGTTCTTCACTGTCACCCAATTCAACTGCCTATAATCAATACACAATCTTATAGTCCCATCCTTATTCTTAACAAATAAAACTGGGCCTCCCTATGGTGACACACTGAGCTTGGTAAAATCCTTATCTAACAACTCCTAAAATTGGGTCTTAAGTTCCTTAGGTTCTACAAGTGCCATCCTATACAGAGGAATAGATATAAGAGCGGTACCTAGAGCAAGGTCAATGGTAAACTTTTTATCCTTTTCTAGAGGTAAACTCAGTAGTTCAGTCTGAAATACATTAATAAAATCCCTAACAATAAAAATATCCTGAATGGTCTGTTCATTCTAGGTATCCGTAACAAAGGCTAAGTAAGCCTCACATCTGCCTCGAATCAATTTTAAAGCATTCATTAAGGAAATTAATCTAGCTGGCATTGCACGACTAATTCCTTGAAATACTACTCTCAGATGATTAGGAGATTCAAGAATCACCTCCTTAGTATAACAGTCCATCACAGCCTTATATGTAGTGAGTCAATCCATGCCTAGAATAATATCTATCTCCTTTGACTACAATACAATCAATTCAGCTTCTAACTCTACCTGATCAACCTAAATCACACACCCTTTACATACCTCTTCAATCACTATAGTACTACCTATCAGTGTACTTACTTCTAAACCATAATTCAACATTTCTCTACCATAATGCAGTCTAGATGTCAGATGCAGTGCTATAAATGAATGTGTAGCTCCTAAATCTACCAATGCAAATGCTTCAAATTGAAAGACATTTAACATACCTGCTACCACATCTTGGGAGTTTTGAGCCTCCTTTCTGGTAATGACAAAGATTCTGGCCTAAGACTTCAGTTAGTTACTCCGCACTTTAGTCCTGACACTAGGCCCTACTAAATGTGCTCTACCTCTTCCTCTGCCTCTCTGTCTTGATCTTGTTAGAGTTATGTAAATATAGTGCCCTGGAAAGCAAGTGTATTTACATATAACTTTATCTTCTTCAATTACATTTTTGTAATGAAAATATTTATTATTAATAAAACAAAAGAGTTTGGTTTTATTTGTGTGAGCGTTATATATCTAGTCA
>JAOSBN010099517.1:0-11419 GCA_027563595.1 Erythroxylum suave
CAACGACGACGTTTATCTAGCTCTTTGTTTCCTTATATGAATTGGACTAAACAATAGGGGTAATATAGTAATTTCATATTAATGGGTTTGGGACGGGTTTTGAAGTAAAATACCATACCTGTCCCAAACCCTACAGGGTTTTGACGAAAAATTTCCAAACCCTTCCCGCAACCCAATGGGTAAAACCCGTTAATTTCCCATTAGGGTTTGGGACGGGTAAAAACCCATTTACAAATACCCATGATCATCCCTAGAAAATAGGGATAGAAAGGTAAATGGAACAAGGGGCGGGAAAAAAAAGCAAGAGAGAGGTTGGAGCATTTTAAAAGCAAGAGAGAGGTTAGAGCATTTTAAAAGCAAGAGAGAGGTGATCAAATTTGTCAATTGTTGATAAACTTATGAATAAAATTTGGATCCATATATTTTTCGTTCATATTTTCCTATGATTACACTGTTTTTTACGTGTAATTTTCTTTTATATTATGTTTTTCGCTAGTGTCTATGACTTTAAAGAAATTAAAAGGGAGAACTTATTGAGATTATACAATACTAGTCGATTCATTGGACTGTCATTTCAAGCACACAAAATGCCAATTATTTATGAAATTTTGGCTACATGTAAGATTTGTGCATTAATAAACAATAAAATAGTAATTAATCTGTTGATATTTTATTAATGTAATTGATGGAATAACATAAAGACCGATAATTGAAGTGATTATACGATTTTTCATCTTCATAAACATGATTTTGAACCTTCTTGTGACAAACACATTGATAGTTATGTATTTGAAATACAATTCTTGTTTACTATTTAGAAATTGTGGGAAAGAAATTTTCACTTTACATTTTTAAATGTTAGTATTTGTGTTACTTTATAGTCACATTAGCAAAACCATTTGAATTGAATTATTCAATTTTTGAAAAATTATAAAACATTTTCCGCTAGCTATCTCCATATCTATTTGACCCTAACCAAGATAATTTGTTCTTAGCGAACCCAAAATGCTAGACTTTGACATCCTAAATAGCCCAATAGATTTGGACTTTAACCCTACTAGACCATCTCAAGCTCGAGTTTCTTCTAGCCAAGACAAAAATATATAAATGAACCCTACTAGTACCAGCAGCCTCCTAATTCAGCTCTATGTTATGACATGGTAAAACATATAATTTAAATGATGTTCTTTTAATTTTAAAATAATTTATTAACAATAGCTAAGCTGTGTCCACATTCAATGAGTTCACCATCAGAAGAATAACAACTAAGGTACAATTTTAAAACAACTCAAAACTTAAGGAAAATTTTGATAGAAGTCATTACAGATTCCATCTAGTCTTTATGCTAATGGACAATGCAAGATGATTTGAATTAGCTATCTTAATGGCTCGGATCTAATTGATAATTTCATCAGTTAGTAGGTACTTATGAACCACTTCATTCTTGTAAATTCTTCTGTTTCTTTCCTTCCAAATAGAATAGATAGAGGTTGTAAAGGCAGTTTTGTACAAGGGAGCATCCTTTAACCTTAGTTGTGTAATGTGAATGATCCAATTGAGTGATGAATTCCAATCATAATTTGAGAAAGCTTCAGGCAACAAATGTAAAATTCTACCCCAAACTACTTTAGAGTAACTGCATTGAAAGAATACCTCTTTAGTTTCCTCTTACTCTTTACAAAGAACACAAATAGGGTCGTAGATTCCAAACCACCTATCTTTTAGGTGAAGCCTGTTTTTAATGGCTAGCCAAGTGAAAATAGAGGCATTGTAATTGAAAGAATGTTTTTTAAAGAAGATTGAACCAAGGAACATTCCTCTTACCTTCCTAGAAAGCTTTGTAGCAAGATTTGTTGGTAAATTTACTTGATGCATCTACGATATAGGTGACAGTCTCCTGCCTACTGATATCATTAATATGAGGAAACAAGTGCTCCAATAAGTTGAAACCTTTGAACTTGCCTATCCATTGTGTTTGATGCAGTAAAGAAGACACCTTAGAATTAATAGGAATCCTATTCAATAGCCTGGATAGTTCAGTTCTTTGTATGAGAGGACTTTGATCAGTCTAGTTATCAAACCATACCCAAATATTGTCTCCGTTGCCTAACACATGTTTAATCTATCAGAGGAAAAACCACAGGTCTTAATTTTAACATTCGAAAGAAGAACTAAGACTACTCACTTGAGTTTCATAGTTGTCAAAAGCTTGCATTTTAGAGATATGTTTCATGTAGCCATTTTACCTATATAGCCTATTTATCAACAAAATGTCTCTAGATCCTTTAAACAGAAGCACTTTTTGCCTAAGAGATATTAGGATAATCCCTAAATCCCTTTGCCTTTTAGGGATGGTCACTTCACTCCACTTGACTTTAGCTTTGTTGGAGTTTTCTGAATTTCCAATTCATATGAACACTTTTAGGATTCCATCTATCTCCTTAACAACTTTTTTGGGTAGGATGACATGTGACATCCAGTGAACATAGAGATTTCCCAGCACATAAGTGATTAAAGTATCCCTATAGCAAGTGACAATGCAAGAATCTGTTTTGCAAGGCATTAGTTCAAGCTTTGAACCTTTCAATGAGAGAAATGCAATCAAAGTACTTGGGCTTAGCATACTATAGGAACTCCTAAGTAGGTATTTCATAGGAAGATCATAAAGTTGAAGATCAATAATTCTAGAGAGTTCTGCCTAGTCACTCACATCGTTAGAGAAGGTCAAACTACTTTTATGGACATTTATGACTAGACCAGATCATTTAGAAAACCTCAATAGAAGTTCCTTAAGTAATTGCATCGAGTGGATATCCGATCCCAAGAGTAGGATCAAGTCATCAGCAAACATCCAATCGTTAAATTTTGAAGCTCTACATTTGCTATGATATTGAAACCTTCCATTGGGGCTTATAGCCTTATTGAGAAGTCGAGACAGTCCTTCCATAAAAAGTGTGAATAAATAAGGTAAGAGGGGGTCCTCTTGTTTGATGCATCTAGCACAATAGATTGATTTGGCAGGAATCCCAGTCACCAGGATACTGATTGAAGTAGTTTGTAAACAAATCCTAATCTATATAATGAACATAGATGGGAACTCAAGAGCCTCCAGATAGAATTGAATGAATTTCCAATTAATAATATCAAAAGTTTTATAGAAATCAACCTTCTAGTAGTAACTTTTAATATTTCTTCCAGATTGATAATTCTTTAAAAGCTTTTGCATAAGCAATATGTTATCCCCAATAAATCTTCCTTGTATAAAGGCACTCTGAGTAGAAGTGATCACTAAAAATAAAATAATCTTTAATCTATTAGCTGGAAGTTTTGCAATTACCCTATAAACCGTGTTGCAATAAGAGATAGGTCTATAGCTCAACAAAGTATCAAGATTCAGCTTTTTAGGAAGCACGCATATGTATGTGTGATTCATCTCTTTCAACATACAACAAGGGGATAAACACTCTAGTACTGCTTCTATAAGTAGGTTTCCCATGATAGCTAAAGTTTTTTGAAAAAAAACCAGCGATGAACCCATCAGGACTTGGAGCCTTAGATGGGTGTAAGTGAAATAAGGTCTCCTTAACATCTCTGCTAGTAAACGGAGCTGATAATGCTTCCTTAAGTTCCTATAAGAGGGGATTATCAAAGAGTGGGTAGATAGGATTAGTGTCATTGGAGCTAGTTTATGTGCTCATAAGCTGCAAAAAGAACTCACTTATAAGTCTAGATAAAGAATTACGATCAGAAACTGAATTACCAATAGATCTCTTAGAACAGAAATATAATTCCTATTTCTCTTTGCAAAAAGAGATGCAAGGAAGTATCTGGTATTGTTATCCCCATCTCGGAGCCAATTAGAACAAGCTTTCTGTTTTAAGATAGATGCATGCAAAGCTAAAACCTCTTGGTGGTCCTTTAATCTAGTACCTTCTGCCTACTTCAGAAGATTATAATGAGGAGATAGGTAACAGGCCTTTTGAGCCTTAATCAACAACTGATAAGTAGCCTTAGTTTTTCTTTGATTAGCTTTTAAGAAAGCTTTAAGAGAGTGCTTGACCCCTCTGAGCTTTTGAATTAGTTGGAAAGATTTATAACCCTCCACTGTGTTACTCCAACAAAAACCCACCAAATCCATAAACCCTTCCAGCTCAGTGAGACAATTAACGAATTTGAAAGGAGCCCCAGGTGTTTATACCATACAGATATTGTTGATGCTAACATAGGAATGATCGGAGAAAAAGTTTTACCCAAATTTAGCAAAGGATTGAAGAAAGTCAGCCAACCAACTATGATTTACTATTGCCCTATCCAGCTGTTTTTCGAATCAATAAGTACCCATGTTGCTTATTTGACCAAATGAAAAGTTAGCCTGTATAACTTAGATCAATGACATTATGCTTGCTATAAAACTCTGCTAGTACTCAGAGTGTAGAAGTATGAAATCCTTTTCCCCCATCTACTTCAGTATCATTAAGAACGCAATTATAATATCCAAGCAAAAGCCAAGGATTAAGAATGCGATGGATAAGTTGCTCATTTTCCATCACAATATTACCTGTGACTTGGTTGATATTGTAGAAGCATATGATTCGACCATTAAAGTGCAAAGAATGATTTGACAAAGCCTTCCAATTTGCTCCCAAAAGCTTCGAGATCAAATCAAAGTGTGTTGTTTTTATTTTAGTTTCTAAAAGCCTGACTATTACGAGCTTTTTAACCTGAACCATCTCCTTCACCATTGTTTGTTTAAGAGGGTCATTTAACCATTTAACATTTCATACTAGGATCACTGGGGGAAGATTCCCCTATGAGTTTGTTTTTGGCCCTTTTCCTAGAAGATCGCCTTTCTGAGGAAGTTGTTTAGGCTATTAATGTAGCACTTAGATTGGTCTCCGACTTGATGACTGATCACATTTGTAACTAATGCTCCATAATGATTTCACCTTCCTCAACTTCTTGTTGAATATCAATTTCAAGAGAAATGAATACTGGGCTAATCAATATGTTTTCCCTAGGGCTGACCACCATTTCACCTATTTAACTCAAGATGATCAACTCTCGAACTCCCCCATCTCCTCTTTTTCATTTTGGGTAACTACCATTTGCATCATGTCATGCTCATGTTCCTTCAGACTGTGGACAGAAAATAGAACATTTGGAGAGTTCAAATGCTCACCAGAGTTGTTGTTCAGTGTCTCGGCTTCAATAGGTATCTCACTTTGTTCTTTCCCCCTCACTGAAAAGTTATAAGCAAGTTGTACCTCCTCTTCTACAGCTAATCAAATCTGAACTGAATCAAATTCTACTTCTCCATTCTGCACTTCTAGAGGAGCAGTAGGAACTATTGACTGCTTCAATTCCATTTCATCCAACCTCTGATTGCCTCTATTTGAACATGGAATTTTTAAATGCTTCAAGTTCTCCATTAGGACATTTAAAGTTTTCTCAGAGTCGGTAGTCCCCATTAACTGATTATGTACCAATTTTGAATATGTTTCCAGTCATCTGCCACATTTTTCCAACAATATTTGGCTTCTAAGGATACAAAATCTTCACCGTATACTACTTAATCAACTATCCATTCTCTCCTAGTTTCAATTTAGGTAGTTGCTTAAGGAGACAAGTGTCCCTCCTCACTTCAATACAGATCTTTGCAAAACACACCCTCTCCATATGAGCAGTTTGAGCATCCATACTAATGGGTTTGCCTAAGGCACTCGCCAAGTAACTTAATCCATCAACTATCCAGAACTCAAGCGAGACATCATGGAAATGAACCCAAAGAGGTATAGTATTAAAATTACCTTAGTGTGTTGAATTTTACAACCAAAAACTAACTAAAATAGAGTATAATAGGAAAGAGACGAAGCAAGAGGTAATTTATTGATAGGTTTACTTTACATTGACATAAAGGCCTAAATATATAGGTAATGAAAAGTAAAGATTAACAAAAATAAATCAAAAATTTAAAAGTTTAAATCCTAATAGATTACAACTTTATCTTCTAACAGATAACAAATCTTATCTTTATCTTATTTATTTGCTACCTATCACAAGAATATCTCTAAACTGATTCCTAAAATCAAGCACTAAATGTCATAATCAAATTTGCCTAACAACTGGTCAATTTGATCATTTATTTCGTAATAATTTGTAAGCCTAAGGAATTTTCCAACAAACTCCTCTTTGCCTTAGGAGCTGCAGAGCTTTAATATCAAAATAATTCATCTTCTTGGTGATGCTCAGTTTCTGCTTTTGCCTCTTCATTTTGTGACTTGCAAATCTTTCCTATATATCCAATTTGTCCACATTTTCTGCATTTGATATCAAGCTTCCACCAACATTTTCTTTGTGGGTGATTTGTTTTTTTGCAATGTAGGCATGGTGGATACGAATTATCATTGTTTATGTTGTTGTTGTTGTTGTCAATCTTGATAAAAATCTTGTTTTTGTCTCCTCGTGATTTTTTTTTCTTTGCTAGCAAAGCACCTTCAATGGTTCCTTCTTCTCTCATCATCCTCTTTTGTTCTTATGCCTATAGTGCATTTACTAATTTTGCCAAGGACATGCTTGATAGATCCTTAGCTTTATCCAACATAGAAATTTTAGATTCATATTTTTTAGGTAAGGTTACAAGAACTTTTTGCACTATTCATTCCTCAGAAAAATCTTTACCTAATAACCTCACCTTGTGTACTATGCCGAGTAACTTGTTGGAATATTCTTTAATGGTTTCTGACTCTTTCATCTTCAGCATTTCAAATTCTCTGATCAAGTTGAGCACTTGCATGCTCTTAGTTCTTTCATTGTCTTAGTATTCCTTTTTTAGGTAATCCCAGATATCCTTTGCCAACTCTAGAGTCACAATTCTTGTGAATATGATGTTTGAAATAATAGAAAACAAGCAGACTTTGGCTTTAAACTTCATATTTTTCCTTTCATTTTGCATCTTGATTTGAGTCATTGTAGGATTTGTTGGCAATGGAGACACTTAATAGTCTTCCTCTACAGCTTCCCAAACATCCATAGCATCAAGAAGAGCTTTCATTCGAACAACTCAAACTTTATAGTTTTCACCATCAAAAATTGGTTGTGTACCTTCAAGCAGTTGTGCTTCAATCTCCATTGCTTAAAGATGGTTGTAATTTTTGTTGTAATTTTGGGTTGTAAATCAGGTTTGTGTTTTAGTTTAACTCATCTCATAGGTCCCTCAAGACAAAAAGCTCTGATACTATGTTGAATTTTAGAACTAGAAACTAACTAAACTAGAGGAGAATATAAAAGAGATGAAGTAATAGGTAATTTATTGATAGGTTCACTTTACATTGACATGAAGGCCTAAATATATAGGCAACGAAAAGTAAAGATTAACCAAACAAATCAAAATTTTAAAAGTTTAAATCCTAATAGTTAACAACTTTATTTTCTAACAAATAACAAATCTTATCTTTATCTTATTTATTTACTATCTATCACAAGAATATCTCTAAACTAATTTCTAAAATCAAGCACTAAATATCATAATCAATTTGCCTAACACCTAGTCAATTTGACCATTTATTTCGTAATAATTTGCAAGCTTAAGAAATTTCCAACATAGTGGAACTCAAGTCCTGACCATCAACGTTGGAGGAATAGTAGCTGGCCACTAACATGCCATAACCCCTGTTCCAATATTTCATTGATGCTTCCCTCAAAGTTAAACTTAAACAGGAATGAGTCATCATCACTGAGCATCACCTCTCGAGCCCTTTCTTCCCCCACCTCACCATTGACTGGAAATGCCAACCGTTTCTTCCAAAAAATGTCTACCAACGTCGTTGCCCAAGCGTTGGCTTCAGATTGCAGGAGCTCTACAGGGGGTGTTAAAACACCCTCCTTCATCACATCCTGACAATGCTTTAGAGTGCCTATATTACACTAGATCTAAGGACGATTTTTCCAAGCTCTGACCGTGGCCCTTATGTTTAAAGGAAGTGTCATTTCATAGTGAGAGGAAGGGAGAGCAGGAAAATCCACTGAGGACAAGTTTGAGGGTGTCCATCATTGTCCATTCTCATGGTCTAAGAAGGCCTTCGGAGGAGGTGAATGCCAAGATGGAGGCAGTGTACAGTGGTCTGAGGGAGGAAATTAGTAAAGGAGATGGCCAGGAGGGAAATAATCTCAATTTTAAATTGAAAGTGTTGTCCTATCCTTGTCACAGTTAGCAAAATATATTTCTTTTTCTTACCATAAAAATAGGAATAATTCAGTCAACCCTTCATAAAATACACTTATAGAAAAGAGAATTGTTGCTAAGATGAACGTAAGAAAACTAATAAAAAAAGCTAAAAAAATGAGTTCTTTAATATATAATAAGACAAATTGAATTATGTTAATTAAATTATCTAACTAAGATAAATTTTAAAGCTTCTACATCAACATAAATTCAGAAGAGTTCCAAATAAATTTAAATATTAAATGTATAATTTTTATCTTTGATTGTGAGGTTAACTATTCTATATATTTATTTTAGTCAAATCAAGAAATAATACCACATCTTTAAGAATCTCTTTACGACTTCCTTAAGAGTTTATATGTCTGCATTTGATGAATGGTTGACCAAATTGATATATATTGTGCTAGTGGTTATTTTAAAGAAAAAGATTAGGTATTTCAAATTCTAAAATAGGAATTGTGAGGAATAGTGGTATTTTAAGCAATTTCTAAGAAAAAGCAAGAAAGGAGCAATTATTGATCGGCCAGGGATACATATTATTCCCAAATTCGATACGGGCTTCAACTTGTGATCTGTTGGAGTTTTATGAGAAGACGTCAAACTAACAAACTAGTATTAAATAACATTTAATATATTGTGCAATTAGTAATTTTATGCTTTCTTTAAAGCTTTAACTTTGTTTTAAAAAGTGGAAAATTTGAAAGTTTACACTTTACAGTACTCGCGAATTCATAGTTTGTCAACTTTTAATTAATAGTTAAGGATAAAGGGTCCTCTTATAGTTTAAATAACTTTAAAAACTCTTAATATTTAAAAGCCTTAAAAAATTTATAATTTTGATTTTTTAGAAAAATTCTTTTTTTAAACATCCGTTAAAAAATTATTAGTGAAATATATGTAGTATGAATATAACACATGAATGATTTAAATATTGTTGATACAATAAGTCAACTTAACTCTTAAATTCAATTTAAACTAACTAAATATAACTCGGAGTGATAATTTAAGATAATTATATTGAATTATTAGTTTACATATAGATTTAATTAGTTCGTATAAGATTAGGAGTTGAGTTGAATACTCCAATCAGTAAGCATTTGATTGGTCCATATGTGATGTTTATATTATATGTGTTTCTTTATTAAATCTAAGTAAAAAATTAAAGATTTAAAACTTTTTCTAAATTTGTTAAATATGAATAATTATTGAATTAATTATATCATGTTAGTTCAAGGCTTCTAAATTAATGATTTTGATGATAACAATCAATAATATTCAGTTACATTTCAAAATTCTAACTTATTTAGCTTAATTATCTCGCTATTAAAGAAAGATAATGATATAAAAGAGGTTACATAACTTAGTTATCTGTTTAAATGAAAAATGACAATTTCTATTTTATAGGAACCAATCTAACATATGCAATCAAATAATAAGAAACGGTTCTACAAAATCTGGAATAGATAGTTTCTGTTATTTCTGTACAGACTAAGAAACATGTTATCCACCTGATTCAACAGTTGGCCTTGAGACACAGTCAAAGGATTATCCAAATAACTAGATATTTGAAGTTACTATTAAATATATTAAGAAAGATGTTTTAACACATCCAAAGATGATTCAATCAATTAGTCCATGATAAAATTAAAGCAGCAACTAGTTGAATAGAACTCCTATTTAAAGAAGAACTGTATTCAACCAACATAAGATTTCATAAATACATTAATAGCAGCAACACACATTCTCAAAAGCTATATACCCTTTATGCTTTAGAAAGTGAAAGTACTCTAGTGAGAGAGATTATTCATTGTAGCTCATATTGAGCAAATCCTACTTTCAAATTGTTAAGAGTATATAGAGGCTGGTTAAGTACTATTAATGTGGAAGAACTTTCTAAAAGATATAATTGTGAGCTTAAAGAAGCTCGTCTAGCCACTACATAGAGTTTTTAGTAAAACGCTTAAGTTGGATACTTGGGGACTAGATGTAAGCTTGGTTATAAGCCGAACCAATATAAATTGGTTGTATTATTCTTTCTCTTTCCTTAGATTTTAAATTTTCACTTTATAGTTATTATTGTTTTCAAATTGTAAGAGGCTCATTTTCAAATCACACATAATTCACCCCCTCTTGAGTGTGTTTGCTTTATCACAGCAAAACAATCTCGACATTACAAATGTGTTCACCATAAGCAAAATTACAAAACTAATTTACAAAAACTATGCTTTTGTAATTTTTCTAAAATTTTTTAAACTACAAAAAAGAAGGATTAGGTCTTTACCCTAAAAGAAAAGTAAAGCAAAACTTGGCTTTGAATTGAATGTTTCTAAGAACAACTGTTAAGATATATCATATACCTTATTATTTAAATTTGGCATTTTTGATAATTGGATCTCCAAGATAATGTAGCTTTAAATTCAAATCAACATGCGGTATGATATACATTGGATTTGATTGATTAAAGCTAGCTGGAGCAAGGGCTAAGAATTGTTGTTTTGGTGTGATTAAACAATAATCCTTGTTTGACATTGACTAAGACTTAATCTTGTAAAAGATATGATTGTGCATCACGTGACTAGAGGATGTGCTGAACAAAGAACTCCACCTAGTGAAGACCTGTTTTATGATGAGATGACTACCTAGTGAAGACTTCTTGTATGATGGGATGACTACCTAGTGAAGACTTCTTGTATCATGAGATGATCTAGCTCTTTTATGTGTCTACGATTGTCTCCCATTTGATGTTTTCTTTGATGATTGTCGAAAAAGGTTGGAACGCGATTCACTTCTAATTGATTTCTTTCATGCAACCCAACTCTGTGTTCTTAGGTGGTATCATCTTATGTTGGCTAAGGTTATAGGTTGAAAGAGAGAAATTAAAGTCAGTTTTGACTGGGTGTTGTGTTTTTCCTTTTTGGTCTCCGTGTCGTTGATTGGTAAATTGAGCAACTTATTTCAATTGGAGTTTCATGCAATCTAGGCAGCAATTTACAGCTATTCAATTGGTGAACAATTTTTAGATCCATCTTGGAAGGAGTTAAATTATAAGAAAGTTATTTCTTTATATCTCAAGTGTTTAAGTTCTTGCTCCAAATTATTTCGATAACTTAAGTTGTTCGTTTATGTTGAAGATGTCTCAGAAGTTCAGACACGTTAAAGCTCGTACATGCAAACCATGCATTAACGTCACAGAAGATC
>JAOSBN010099573.1:0-11416 GCA_027563595.1 Erythroxylum suave
TCAAATAATATTATATAAATCTCAAAATAAACGTGAAGATGTATTTGTAGATATTGTGGGAATTATGTGTAAAGCATGAGGGTAAAAGGGACTAAGAAATAAGCTAATTAATTGATATAAAACATCTACATGAAAAAGTGCTTTTTTGAGAAACTTCAAATTTGATCTTTTGAAAAAATTATATTTTAGCTTTTAAAAAAGTTATTTCTACTCCAAAAGTGCTTTTGAAGTTTACAGTCAAATACTCATTTTTTCTTAAAATAGCTTTAGCGGTGGAAAAAAATGTTTTTCTACCTTTCAAAAGCTGAACCAAACCCACCCTAGATTATAAATACTTACAAAGTTGGAAATATTCTTAACAAAACTACTATAACATTCAGATTAATAAGAGTTTAATGGTGCAAAATATGGAAAACAATCTTTATTCGAATTTATGGATAATGATTATGAGAAATTATTTTAAAATGTCAAAAGTAATTATATAAAAAATGTGATTAGATTCTAACTACTTTTATTATCTAATTTAATTAGAACATTATTTGTTCAAAGGAGCTTATTAAATTTTACGATCCAACATTTCTGGTTTTAATAAAAATAAATTCTTATCGAAATGTTATGAAGTTTTCTGAAAAAACTTCAAATGTTAAACTTTTTTTTTTTTGAAGAATCTAATTATCTACAAGATTAATAATTAAATAATTTATTTAGAACATGTAATTTATTGTGTATTAAATATTCATTAAATATACACTTTAAAAAAATCATCGATCAAATACTCCAATATCAGAATATATTGTGCAACACTGGCTGTATGGGAAGTTCGCCATTCACCTTCTTGAGTATTTGTGTAGATTTATGAGAAAGTACAATAATAAAAATGTGTTATGAGGATTTTTATAAATTGGAAAATTG
This sequence comes from Erythroxylum suave, assembly GCA_027563595.1. Classification (NCBI taxonomy): domain Eukaryota; kingdom Viridiplantae; phylum Streptophyta; class Magnoliopsida; order Malpighiales; family Erythroxylaceae; genus Erythroxylum; species Erythroxylum suave. The sequence continues at coordinate 913 of JAOSBN010099573.1, forward strand.
GGAAATAATGAATTATAAAGAAAATTACATCTCCTTCAATTTTTTTAGATTAATTGTGTGTAAAGTGAATGCAGTAACATGTAATTTAATTTATTTTCAAAATCCAACAATGAAGAAAAGGTAAAATAGTTTGGGTCCATTTGGTTTAAAAGTTAAAAAAAATCATATTTAAATTCGAATTTTCCAATTTGATATAATCTAAAACAAGCTAAAGATGTTTACAAAGTATACATTATTCTATTAAATAAATGAGACACCCAAAATTAATAAAAATAATATATTTTCCTAGATTAACAAAATGACTTTATTGTTAATTAAATGAGTGAAGTAAAATTTGATTAGATTTTTTTTTTGGCTCCACTCATTTTTATCCGAATTTTAACCTTCATTTTAGTGGAAGTACTACCCAAATCCCGCTACTTAACACGATTACGTCTGAATAGAAATACTCTTTCTAATGGGAATAGATTATCTGTCCCGTAGACTCGTTCTTATCTTGTACTATTAAATCTCATTCACATATTTATGTGGGTTCATGTTCTTTTTAATTTAAGATCTTCAATTAGGAATGATAATCTAAAGTTCAATTTAAAAATTATTTTTGCAGGTTTAAACATGAGTTTGATTTTGTTTATTGATCAAATTGAAATATTTTCAACTTAAATAAACTCGAATTAATTTAGTAAAAAATATATTTATAATATTTTGTATTTTAATTCAAAATTAAATGAAATTGTTAAAAATAAAATAATTAAAAATGAGTTTTTATATGGAGACAATTTGGATCAACCATCTTTATATTTGAACATGGTTAGACTTTTAAATATTTTTTGAACTGAATCCACTTTGAATTCAACAAAATCGATTCAAGTTTTACAATTTCTTTGTTATTATTGAATATCATATCTTCCTTCTGCTTAACTTTAAAAATCTAAATTTATAAAATAATTATTATGGTAATGTAATCTAATCAGTTTGGGCCATTTAGTTCAATCCGAAATTAATATGTCATGTTTAATTCAAAAGTATTAAGCATCCGATCACTTATTCAACACGTAACATTATTTTGAGTAGTCTTCTCAAAGACATTGTTTTAAGAAGATTATTTATAATAGTTTATTTACAATAGTATCGTTTTGGACAATATCCTCACTCTCGGGTCCTATTTAGACTATAAGGTGTGAGCTTATCTGAGTTTTGAGCTGTTAATTCGACCCAAACCTTTTTATATTGTCAAATATGTATAATCCAACCTCATTAGACACGGTAATGGTTAGGTAAAGCTCAAGCTTGGGCCTGCCCAAGGCTTTACCGAGCCTATGTAGCTAGTTTGAGCTTGAGCTTAGCTAGTTCTAAGCTCAATTTGACTTGATATAATTTTTTATTTTTAAATTAAAAATATAAAATGACTTTATTTTTGTTATAATTAATAGGGGTATGTGTAAACCTAGGTTTAGTCTGAAGCCTTTTTAAAAAAATTGAGCCCAAATTTTGGTTAACCTAATCCTGACTCATTAACCTTGGATCAATTTGAATGATCAGCGAACCCAAATGTCATCTCTAAACCTCATGGGTCAAATCTAACTCAAAACTAGGTCCAGTGTAAAAATGTTTTGGGTGGAGTTGGGCTGGGTCATTAAATCCTTTTAAGAACTGCCAGCGTGGCACGTCGTCACAATCTACACCGTTCGCTCATAATTTTAATCTACGGTTACATAGATGATTACTTGAGCAAAAACGGTGGCGTTTGCATTGTCCTTACAACACGCGTTTTAGGTCTCCTCAATACGAACAACCAGAGTCGCTCTCTCTTTCTGTCTTTTCTTATCCGCTCTCTCTCTAAGCTTGATAACCTGGATCTATAGCTCTCGGAATCTGCAGCAACGGTGAGTTTGTGCTCTATTGGCTTATTACGATTTATTTCGTGATTATGTCGTCGTGTTGGGGCTCATTGTGGAGTGTCCCCTGTGGTTAGATCTGGTAGAATATACTCCGATTTGACGTCGTTTACTTATTAAGCTTCTCAATACATAAATTAATTATTGTAATTGAATGCATTTCGATGTTTGGTGGGTCTAATGCGTCAGTTTGGAGTCGGTTACACTCTATTTGGTTTCTCTGAATCCGAGGCTTTCGATATTCTTTCTCATCCTTTAAAAACCGAAAAGCATGTTAGGTTCTTGAATTTGGTTGAGATCTGGTGTGTGTTTGATGCGAGTTTTGGAGAAAGACGTTACTTTGCGGATTTATTTATTTGGATCACTAAAAGGATAAATTCTGCAATTTGATAAAAGCTACCAAATTAGAAGGCGATAACATAGTCATGAATATGGTACAAATGATAGATTCTGTAATTTGGTCCTCAGCATCCTCTTTATCACATGTCAAGTGGGTTGCCACAAGGATTTACTTCTGCTTATTAGAAAAATATACGTGATTGGCTATGAAAATGAAAATATGATACTGTGTAATGGAACACCATACTTTCTTGTTTGTTCCCCTTTTTGCTTGCAGCGTATTACAGAAATTGGGATTGGAGAAAGGATGCTGTAGCATCACATTAAATGAAATACATGCGTAATAACTAATTAAATAATGTGAAGAAAGTCAGTGTCCTCCCTTTTCTGTTCAGAATCTATGAAACCCTTCCTGGCATTTTCTTTATTATAAAGGGAGACAAATTTTGAATTTTCGATCTATCTATACATATGTGATATTTTATCTTTGTTTTCTTCCTAAATCAAAACTTCTTTATCCTCCAGACGACGGCAAAATCTTTGGAGGTGACTGAGTTGCTAGGTATATTTTTTCACTATGTCCATATTGCACTTAGTTATTTGTATGTTGAATGTTAAATTTGATGATTTTTTTTGTTAATAAACTTTTAAGGTTCCTAATAACCCAATAGAAGAAGTTGAGAATCTAGAGGAAGAAGTTGGAGAGCGAGTCCTCGTAAGTCATTTTTATTAATGTCAAAGTTGTGTTGCAATTAATTATTTGTATCATATATAATAATATACTCTAGCGTAATTTGTTTTGATAATGCGGTCAAGTTTTAAATTTGTTTCTTGCATAACTAAATTAAATTAAAATAAACTTAATAAATTAAAGAACAAACCACATTATTTTGTAAATTAAATAAATAATTCATCTTCATCTAACATTTTTTTTGTTTTCAAAATTTAGCAGATTTCTTTTTCTTTTTGAGTATGTTTAAATATAAAATAATTATAATTTTATATAAAATAATTATAATAAAATATAATTATTTTATATTTCGAATCACTTCAAAAATAATGATGTAAGAGTTGTTTTTTTTTACATTGATATATACTCATTTTATAATTACAATCATCCGTATTTTATTTTTATTTATCTTAATTATTCTTTACATTATTTTATTTAAACTTAAGATTCATCTTCATATAATACTTTGTAATAATATATGATTAATTTATTTTTATTTGAATCGATTTTTTAGCATTTTTTATTTAAATTTAGTATTCATTTGATTAAACAATAAATGTGATCTTAAGCATCATGAAATATAGTATGTTGGTATAAATTATATTTAGTTCCTTATTTATAAAAAAAATTAAATTTGTTTTTGAATTATTTTACTTAAAACTTTTATCATTAAAATATCATCATAATCTTATTTATTTTATTTTATAAAAAAACTTGTTAAGAATATATTGTCGTAAATGCAGAAGATATCGTATATAATATGCACTAAAAAATTATATGATAAAAATAGCTTTTATATAGTAAAAAGTCATATAAGGCTAATTAAAAAAGACATTATAAATTAAAAACTAAAACAATAATTAATTGGCTAAAAAAATGTAGCAATTGTTGACTTGCTAAATTAGCAACTCTTGGAGATGACTGGAGAACCTATAACTAATATCATATATCATTATGTTAGTATTTTAAATAAGTTTATTATTAATTTTAAATTAACATTTATTTAAAATACCTTACCATTAGATAGGAGATGATCTTAAATAGGGATGAACGATCGGATTTCGAAAGATTTTTCTGTAGCTCCTTTCTCCCCATACTCTTCCATAAGAGTTCTTAATTTTCCAATATGGGTACCTTGCTCGGATCCAAATCCTATCATTAATACTGCATAAAATTCAATAATATCATCCATCTCATTTACACGGTCCCTGTAAATATCATGTCACAAAATTTTTCTGATAAAAAGATTCTAAATAATTTTATAACAAATAATAAATAATAAAATTTGACTTTTTTCTTTTATGAAAAACTTTGATATATTTCTGTAATTCCTACAACTGGCTATTTCAAGATAATTTTTAAAAGTTCAAAGTCAACAATCGATTTCTTCACTTCAAAATTAGATATGTATACAGCTTGTTTTTTCTATAATGATAATTTAAATGATAAAAGATAATAGATTAAAAAATTAAACATAAATTATATATAAAAGTTAATTATTAAAATTTCTTACTCTTTTTTTTCCCTTTATAATCGTACTTTTCATCCTCTTTTTTATCAATAAGAACAATGCACTTTTCTAGCTAATTCATTGTCTCGAATCCATTTATAAGCCTTTTTGAAGTTATGGATGTAAGTTCTATTATCTGATTTTGGCAACATACAGTTTACTACTTCTTAAATTGAGAGTTTTTTCTTCTCGTATAAATCACTTAAAAAATTATACAAGAAAAAACTCATAATTCAAGAATTAGTAAATTGTTTGTTGCCAACATCAGATGATATGACTTACATCAATAATTTCAAAAAAGCTTATAAATTGATTCGAGACAATGAATTAACTAGAGAAGCACATTCTCCTTATTGAGGAAAACGAGATGAAAAGTACGATTGCAAGAAAAGAAAGAGTGTAAGAAATTTTAATAATTAATTTTATATGTAATTTATGTTTAATTTTTTAATCTCTTATATTTTACTATTTAAATTATTATTGTAAGAAAAACAAGTTGTATACATATCTAATTTTGAAGTGAAGGAACCAGTTGTTGACTCTGAACTTTTAAAAATTATCTTAAAGTAACTGGTTTTAGGGATTATAGAAGCATGCCAAAGTTTTTCATAAAAAAGGTCAATTTTTATTATTTATTATTCGTTATAAAATTATTTAGAATCTTGTTATAAGAAAAATTCTCTGACGGGACATTTATAGGGGTTGTGTAAATGAGAATGATGATATTATTGGATTTCTTGTCATATTAATAGTAGGATTTGGATTCAAGCAAGATATTTCATATTAGAGGATTAAGAACTCTTATGAAAGAGCGTGAGGAGAAAATGACTGCGGAAAAATCTTTCGAAAATCCAATTCTTTATCCCTATTTAAGAGCATCTTCTATCCAATGGTAAGGTATTTTAAATAAATATTAATTTAAAATTAATAATGAACTTATTTAAAATACTAACATAATGATATATGATATTAGTTGTAGGTTCTTTAGTCTTCTCCAACAGTTACTAATTTAGCAAGTCAACAATTGCCACATTTTTTCTGCCAGTTAATTATTGTTTTAGTTTTAAATTTGTAATGTCTTTTTTTATTAGTTTTATATGACTTTTTACTATATAGAAACTCTTTTTTGTTGTATAATTCTTTAGTCCATATTATATACGAAATCTCCTGCATTCACGACAATAAGTTCTCAACAAATTTTTAATAAAATAATATAATTAGAATTATGATTTTGTTTTAACAATAAAAGTTTTAAATAAAATAATTCAATCACATAATTAATTTTTTTGATAAATAAGGGACTAAAATATAATTTATATCAACAAACTATATTTTATGATGCTTAAGATCATATTTATTGTCTAGTCAAATGATTCCTAAATTTAAATAAAATAATGTTAAAAATGAATTGACTCAAATAAAATAAATTAATCATACATAATTATAAAGTATGTTATGAAGATGAATCTTAGATTTAAATAAAATAATGTAAAGAAAAATTGGGATAAATAAAATAAGGATAGTTGTAATTATAAAATGGGTATATAATAATGTAAAAAAACAATTCTTATAGCTTTAATTCTGAAGTGATTCTAAATATAAAATAATTATGTAATCATAATTGTAAAAAGGAATATTAATGGTTGAAATAGTCATTGTTATTGTAACTCAACGATGATCAATGAATAATTAGTTGAATTTAGACTTTTTGTAACGCTGATACGTCCTTTTTCTTATGTTATATTCTTCTTCTTCTTGATTGATTATGACAAGTCTTAATTGAGCTGAAATACTAAAAATAGTAGTTAAGTTGTTGCTATTACGTACACACATAACTTTTCGTTAGTATTGTTTTTAACCTCTTATTATAGAGCAAAAAATTCTCTGATTCTATAAATGTTTTAAGATTATATATTGAATATTAAATTCTTTAATAAATTACATTTTGTAAATAAAATTTTTGTAACAAACATAAATAACTATATATGATTTATTAGAAATATCGCATAAAAACATCATTAAAAAGATGTTTCAAAAGTTGTAATATTTGTTTAAGTCAGTCAGATTATTTTAGATAACCAGGGAATTACAGAATTGTTATATTTAAGTTAAGTATTTAATTTCAATTATGTTGGATTAAAATTTAAAATTATCAAAACTGCAACATCGCATTAGATCAAAAGACTTAGACATACTAAAAAAGAAACCTGCTGAATTTTGAAAACGGAGAAAAGGTTAGATGAGGATGAATTATTTGTGTAATTTACAAAATGATGTGATTTGTTTTTAATTTATTAAGTTTATTTGAATTTAATTTAGTTATGCAAAAGACAATTTTAAAATTTGACCGCATTATTAAAAAAAATTACTCTAGAGTATATTTTTATACATGATATAAATAACTAATTGCAACGTCACTTTGATATAAATAAAAATGACTTACAAAACTAGCTCTCTAACTTCTCTCCTAATTCTCAACCTTTTCTATTGGGTTATGAGAAACTTGAAAATTTTATTAACAAAAATTTCGTTAAATTCAACATTCAACATACAAATAACTAAGTGCAGAAATACAATATGTAACTGTCTTGGCATAAAGCTATAAAATGTATCAGTTATACTCTCTCGACAGAGCTAGCAGGAGAAAGTTGTAACATGTCCCTTTCGTAATACTCTCTTGTTTTTCATTTTGTTTGGCAATCTGCACAAGTGTAGTCTTGAAAAGTGAATAACAATTAAAATATTTTATTTTAAATTATTTTTAAAAATTAATTATATTAAATATAAAATTAATTTAAATTAATTTGTCAAATTAGTGTGATTGGATTACTTGAAATTTTCAGATGATAATAACACTATTTTTATTTATATAAAAATTATTACTTTATATGCGACGTTAATATAACATAACATCTTCAAATATACTTCATTTCTTTTTTAAAGTTGTAAATATTAACATGAGAAGATTATTGAATCAAATATTGTTCTTGTTTTTAAAATGCATTGTTTAGGTATATATATTCTTATACATAATAAGTATAGAAATAACGTCTTCTCTTTTAACTTATCCAATTTTGTTCAATTTTGTCTTCAAGTAGTTGCTGCAGAAAATGATGCAAGTACCTTTATATATATATGCATTAAACATTTACAAAGTCACTCTTCCTGGTTCAAAGCAAGAACCTCCGTGCTGCTAGTTATGAACTATGCTTGCAATACCAGGCTAAACCCAACTTATTTTAGTCAGACGGCGAGCTTGCCATCAATGGGGGTGACGATGGATACTCTCTGTGAGACCAAAATTAGTGAACTTGAGGCCTCCACTAGCATCAAACAATACAAGTAAAGTTTGAAGTAAAGTTTACTCGATATCTCATTCTTTGAAGTAAAGTTTACATGTTAATATGTTAGCTTTTTAAAAGTAATCGAGTTGGTAGAGTGAGGAGTACAAGGTTAAAAGATCCTGTGTTTGAATCTCTTACTTATACTCTCTTGTTCAAGTTTGTCGCACAGGGTTTGCATAGTGCAGAGTACCTGATTAGCGTGATTTGCAAGTTATTACGTCAATCCGAAAATTTACTTAGTATACATCTAAAAGATAACGACTACGGGTTCCTTCGTTCAAATAAAAATGTTGATGCATTTTAACTCAAATGCAGAGATTTTACTTGTAACAATTACCATGATTGCAGATTTGTTAAATCTGGGCGGGTGTGTGGAAGAATGCAACATTGGTTGTATGGGAAGTTCTTCATCAGAACCTTCACCTCTTTGACTGTTCTTGTAGATTTATGAGACATTACAATAATAAAAATATGTGTTATGACTATTTTTATAAATTGGATAAAATTAATCTCCTTCAATTTTTTTTGATTAATTGTGCGTGAAGTAAAATATAATTTAATTTATTTTCAAAATCCATCAATGAAGAAAAGGTTAAATAGTTTTGATCCATTTTGTTTAAAATTAAAGTTTAAATGATAAAAATAATAAATTTCATATTTAAATTCGAATTTTACAATTTGATATAATCTAAAACAAGCTAAAGATTATAAACGAGACACGCAAAATTAATAAAAATAGTATTATTTTCCTAGATTAACAAAATAACTTTATTTTTAGTTAAACGAGTGAAGTAAAAATTTTCAAAAATTTTCAAAAATTTTCAATTTGCTAATTTTCATCCTAAATTTAACCTTTGCTTTAGTGGAAATACTACCCAGGTTTTTTAGAGGTGGTCGAGTTAGTAGAATAGAGGGCATGAGATCAAAAGGTTCTGTGTTTGAATTCTTCTACTTACACTCTCTTAATCGAGTTCGTCATATAGGACTTCTCCGATGCATAGTATCTGATTGGCGTGATTTGCAAGCTATTGTATCAATCTAAAAGTTTAGATAGTGGCTACAGGTTTCTCATTTTAAAAAATAACTACTCAGAGCCCGTGACTTAGCAGGATTACAATCGGATGGAAATACTACCTACCCACTTTTCTTTTCTTTTTTTTTCCTCCAATAAGCTATTATTAAGGCTAACTTGTGTTTATTTTTACTAATTTTACATACTAAATAGAAATAATAAAAAGTCTAATAATACGTGGTCTTATTTTTATTGCTTATGATAATTCATCCCTTTACATTGATTAGACTAAGAAAGGGCTAAAGTTTATTCTTGGGTCTCTTGAGTAGCTAGTGTTTGGAACTTAACGTAGTGTTTGGTTGCTGTCCCCATAGGTGGGGACAGATGACAGGGACACAAAAGTCCCGTCCCCTGACTGTTTGGTTGCTGTTTCTCCTAAAATTTGTCCCGACTCCGGAGATAGAGACATGAAAAAGCTGTCCGTCTCGTGACTGTGACACAGGGACGCAGCGACGGAGACAAAAATTAACCTGGTATGTGAAATGTCCAAAATGCCCTCAGATTTTAACCTAACATTCCAGCGTTTCTTTCTCACTTTTGCTTGTCGTCTCTCCTATCTTCGTCTATCTTCGTCTCTGCCTCCTCTCTCTAAACCTTTAAACCTTCTTCTTTCATCTTCTTGACATATACCCTAAAAGGGTATTGGTTTCTGTTTCAGTTTTCAGTCTCGTGGAATAGAATCAATGGATATCCTAATGTCGTTCAATGGGTACAAGTCGCTGCAAGAAATGTCCAACAACAACTATGAAGAAGAGCAACCCATGGCACTGTACAGATAGGTCAACAACAGAGGAAGATCATCATCATCATCATCAACAACATTGTAGTTGCAGGAGGAGTACTAAGAATATGATTCAGGTAGCTCCAGGGGGTTGTTTCTCAGTCTACGTAGGACCCCAGAAACAAAGGTTTGTTGTGAAGACCAAGTTCGCTAGCCACCCTCTGTTCAAGATGTTGCTTGAAGACGTTGAATTAGAGTACGACTTCAACAGCGAAGGTCCTTTGCTGCTTCCGTGCGACGTTGATTTGTTCTACAAAATCCTAGCCGAGATGGACAACTCTGACGAGGAGGTTAGTTCTACAATTGGGTGCTCGTCGTTTGTCATGTGCAGTCCTCGGCGGTCGAGTTTCGAGGTGATCAGCAACAGGGGTTGTGGAGCCTATCGGATTCCTCCTTCTTCTCCTTTGCTTAAGTTAAACAAGTTCTAATATGGCTTAAGACTGGACGCATCAGAAAATAATTGTAGATAAGATTAGTATTGTACTCAAATTATAAATCTAATAAAAAAATTAGTACTTACTCTTTAAAAACATCCAAATTATTTACTTAATGAATAAAATGAATTAAACAACGAATTCAGCTTTAATAATTCTTCCACCTCAACTCTTCACCTCTGAAAGTTAATCAAATATTATAATCATTTCTTTAGTATGATTGATTGATTATTTTATTAGATTACTCAAGAATCTATGTAAATATATAATATATCAATGTCATTATGAAGTGAGTTATCATAATTATGGATGTCAAGTTGGTATTTTTACCAATTGGGAAGATGTTAAATTGGCCACTGAGGGATTTCTTAATGCTCGATTCAAGGGGTATCGCAC
>JAOSBN010099592.1:0-11413 GCA_027563595.1 Erythroxylum suave
ATTTGATGATAAATGTGTTTTGAATGAGCATTTGCATGTAAGTGAAAATGTGATTCTTAACTTAATGTTGAATGCCGGACTAAGGTTCGATGATATGGGAATGTGATTGAATGGGATCATGCAAGTGTGATTGATGCATTTCACTTCATGAATACATGAAACATAATGGTAGTTATGACCAAAGTAGCCACCGATCAGAGCTTAAAGCTCAATGAGTGAAAAAGAGCCTCAAGCTCAAAAGTGATTCGGAGCCTCAAGCTCAACGTTTAATGAGCCCTATATGGGACATTTATCAATGAATCTGGTATCCAAAAATAGATACGGGACAGTTTAGGCACTCGATCACAACAATGTAATAATTGGAAAAGAGTCTCATGAGTATTCCATATGCATTTGCTTAAGTATGTTTAATTGATTGAAATGCAATTTGCCTATGCTTAAATGAAAATGTGATACTGATGTAAAGTACAATTTTATGAAATATGTGTTATGTGAAATGTTGTGTTGCATGAATTGAGTGAACCATCAATGACGGTTACCTCATTGAGTTCACAAAACTCACCAAAATTGCAACGTTGTCCTTTTAGGACCGAGAGACGACTCTAGCTACCGAGAGGCTCTACCAGCCGTGTAGATTGTGATTTGAAAGAGAAGTCATGACTCAAAGGTCGGTCAGCTAGGATTTTTGGACAGATTAGATAGACTTTGTATATTTTCCTCTTTCATGTAGTACTTTTGTACTAGGTTTTGATGATGTACATGTAGTAAGTGTTGAAAGATACAATGTAGGCTTTCAGTTTTGTGAAATGAAATGGTGAAAAAGTTAGTTTTAAAATATTGTGATTTTCTTACGATGCTTTATAAGTGAGTAATGATATGATGCCATATGAAGTGAATGTAGCGATCGAACATAGCTCACCCTTATCATAGGATATTTATGACCTCCGGGCGTCTCAATGTGTACCCTGCAGTAAGGGGGCGCTATAGAGAATCTCTGCATGATGAACACCACGAGCTTTAGACGAGCTCGATGAAGTCAGAGTGAAATTCGCAAGTACCAAAAAGGGGTTGAGAATGTTGAATGGAGGCACGGAAAAGTTAGAAAAGTTGATCAAAATCGGTAAGGTTAAAGGGGATCTTTAAGGTATTAGCTATAAGGGTGAGTGCTCCAAGGTGAATGACGAGAAAATTTATATACCTATATCTGTCCAAGAAGAAACATCGAGGAAGAATCAAAGATTTGTTCCCACTTGTCATTTTTTGCAGAGTTATCGGGCACATAAGGCCAAGATGCTACAAGATATTACAAATGATGTTTCAAAGAGGTCAAAACAAAAAATCTAGACACTCTTCATTAAATTTCCAACAGCATTCCATGGTACCGAAGCACACTTGGATTAGAAAGGGTCAAGTACAAGCACAAAAACATAGTGAAAGAAAAATAAGCAATTGTATAGATTCACAATTAGTTACTGCTTATAAAGTAACTGATCAAACAATTGACAAGTTAGTTACTTTTGAAGAAGAAACTCATGACAAAAATAATATGGCGAAGAAAAAGACCAAGTTTAAATTTATTCGAGGGCACAGGGACAGTGTACTTTACATTTTTGAAGTATTTTTTTGTCTTTTTTTTTATAAAGAAACGAAACTTAAAAAAAAGGAAAAGAAAAGATTTGTTTTTTTAGTTCTTTAGTTTTATGTTGCTATTGTCATCTGATCTTTTTAGTAATTTGCACTGTGACTTTTATTTGGCTCGACTGAAGACTCTTCAGTTCTCTCATCAATGTGAGTCTCTCTCTCGGGTATCTCTCTCATTCGTGCATATCTCTTGGTGTTTTGAATGGTAGTAAATTGTCATCTTGGTGTGCTTATGATTCTTCCGCTGCACCTATTGTTGATTATTATGATTATGTGTTTTGATACTATTTTGTCTCAAGGGGGAGACATTAGATTGTTTATGGTGAATGTTCTGTTTAGGGGGAGATTTCAAGGTATATGCATGACTATTCGTCATGCTTTTCGACATCTTTTTGTCCCAAGGGGGAGAATTTTAGATGATTGGTGTTCTTTGGAACTTGATATTTGATTAAGGGGGAGTTATCTTTTCATCTCATGTGGATTATGCATTTGATGGTTATATGTCCAATAATGTTATTTAAGGAGAGGTTCATATTTGTGACAACAATGCCAAAAAGGAGGAAATTGTTAGGATATATATTATATATCTAAGTAATTAGTTTTGGAATTATTTATTAATTGGACATATAAGACATTAATCGTTGTTTGACTTGGATTCAAAAAGTGATGTTCTAGATGCTATGGAATCCTATTTTGAATAGATGTGAATCTTGAAGAGCTTTGAATTGGATTTTTTGATAATGATAAGAGTGTAAAAGAAAACTAGTTTGGATGTATGATTTTTGGGATATAAGATAAAGGAAGAAGTCTTGCGTGTTGATGTATGGTTGGGATTTTGGCTAGGAGCTTTCAGCTTTGAGATTTTTAGGTTGAATAAGCCCTAATGCATATAAGAGCTATGTTTAAGATATCCATATAACTGCAGTATGTCCTAGGCATTGTTTTGGAGTGCGAATATCAAGACACAATGGTGATGATGGAGATCAAGTGCTTTTTATGTATCCTACGTGGGTGTCTTGAATGAGCAATGAGCGTTAAAGTTGTATGTGTTTATGTTTGGGAATTAAGTGATTTATGCCAAAGTTACGAAGGTCTGATTCCAGCTCTTTGAGAGTGGTTGCTGTCTGATACTTTGTCGTGACTCCTTCCTTTTTGCCTATCGTGGTTTGTGTGGTAGACGGCTGTGCGTGCTCTTTTGTTTATGGATGAATCTTTGGCTGTGAGCTCTTGTGTCTGATGATGGTAATTGAATGAAGTTGTGTCTCTCCTTGGTTAGCCATAGTTGATGTTTTCTAGTGTAACCGTGAATTCATTCCACTGATTCATTGTTTCTAATTCAACTATTGAAGTATACTTGAATATTTCTCTAATTGAATTGAGGAAGATTTGTGAAGTGGCTCTTGGGTGAACTGCTTTCTTATTATTGTTATGACAACTTCTAGATTTATTTCAGTGGAGCTTAACTTTTCGGGAAGTTTCTCTTTTCTTTTGTCTCAAGTGTTTTCGTTTTTGTTTCTAGTCATTTTAATCACTTAAGTTGTTCCTTAATTATTTGATGAATTATCTTTGATTAAGAATGGTATAGAAAAATCCTCTGTTGAGGTTAGTATGAGGCGGTTGTACTATTGGGTGTGAAAATCTATCACGGGAAGTGAGTTTGAGAGATAGTGTCAAGAGTTGAGTGGTGTCGGTTCAATAAAGCCTTGGGTAAATATATTATACTTCAATGAAAGTGATTAAGCTGGGTGAGGGCCTCACAGACCTAGACAAGGAGTGCCGAACTGTTTTAAAAAATGTCGATGTTGATTTATTTTTTGGTTCTTTTAATTTTTCTAATTTTATTTGATTGCTAGGAACAAATCGACAAGTTTGTGAAACTATTTACCCCCTACGGTTTTTCAATTGGTATCAGAGCAGGTCATCGTTTCAGAACTTGTTAGCAAGTTGGTGTAGATCTTAGTTTCGTGAAAATGAAAAATTTTAAGATGAATCTCTTAAGGGTCAAGCAAGAAGGAAGCGAAGGACTGGCATTATAGGTTGAGACTGGTAAATATGTGAATAATGCAGAAGAGGAAAAAGAAGACTTGGTACTAATCACACGGAACTTTGACAAATGGCTGAAAAGAATGAAAAAAGGACAAATCTGAAATCAGACAATATGGTGGAAGCTTATTGAATACTAATCTAAAGCAACATATCAAAGAACAAAAGGATGAAAGGAAGGTGAAGAAAATCCAATCACATGAGTGTCAAGGCTTTGGGCACGTTCAAGCTGAGTGTGCACATACTTTGAAGAAAAGAAAAAGAAATTCCTTTACTATCACTTGGAGTGAGAATGATTCCAAGAGTGAATACGGTAGCAAAGAAGAAATTGCTAATAATGCTACATTAGTTTATTTTTATAGCAAAAGTCCAGTTACTTGCTTAACAGTAATTAAAGACGAAAAGAAGGAAAACTCAAAAAATCTTCAGAAAAATGTAAGCAACTCAGCTCAAGACACAATATCTGATTATGACAATGATGAAAGTGGTATGGATGATAGAAAGGAGAATATTTATAAGCCTTACAAAGCTATGTATGCAAAACGAGCAACTAAATGTAGAAAGAATGACAAATTGAAGGAAGAGAATCTCTTCATGAAGAACACCATCCAAGAGTTAGAAAAGAAATTGATGGTAGCTTTAGACGAGTTTGGTGAAGTCAGAGTGAAATTAGCAAGTACCGAAAAGGGTTGCGAATGCTGAATGGAGGCATGGAAAAGTTAGAAAAGTTTATCGAAATCGGTAAAGTTAAAGAGATCTTCAAGGTATTGGTTATAAGGGTGAGTGCTCCAAGGTAAATGATAAGAAAATTGATATACACATATATGTCCAAGAAGAAACATCGAGGAAGAATCAAAGATTTATTCCCACATGTCATTTTCTGAAGAGTTATCAGGCATATAAGGCCGAGGTGCTACAAAATATTACAAATGATGTTTCAAAGGGGTCAAAACCGAAAATCTAGACACTCTCCATTAAATTTCCAACAGCAGTCTATAGTACCCAAGCACACTTGGATTAGAAAGGGTCAAGTATAAGCATAAAAACGTAGTGAAGGAAAAATAAGAAATTGTACAGATTCACAGTTAGTTACTGTTTGTAAAGTAACTGGTCAAACATATGAAAAGTTAGTTACTTCTGAAGAAGAAACCGATGACAAAGATAATATGACGAAGAAAAAGACCAGGTTTGAATTTCTTCGAGGGGCACAGGGATAATGTACTTTACATTTTTGAAGTCTTTTTTTGTCTTTTTTTTTAAATAAATGAAACGTTTAAAAAAAGGAAAAGAAAAGATTTGTTTTTTTTAGTTCTTTAGTTTTATGTTGCTATTGTCATCTGATCTTTTTAGTAGTTTGCACTGTGACTTATATTTGGCTCCACCGAAGACTCTTCAGCTCTCTCATCAGTGTGGGTCTCTCTCTCAGGTATCTCTCTTGTTCGTGCATATCTCTTGGTGTTTTGAATGGTGGTAAATTATTATCTTGGTGTGCTTATGATTCTTTCGCTGCACCTATTGTTGATTATTATGATTATGCGTTTTGATACTATTTTGTCTCAAGGGAGAGACATTAGATTGTTTTTGGTGCATGTTCTATTCAGGAAGAGATTTCAAGGTACATGCATGACTATTCGTCATGCTTTTTGGCATCTTTTTTTCCCAAGGAGAAGAATTTTAGATGATTGGTGTTCTTTGGAACTTGATATTTGATTGAGGGGGAGTTATCTTTTCATCTCATATGGATTGTGCATTTGATGGTTATATGTCCAATTATTTTATTTAGGAGGAGTTTCATATTTGTGATAAACAATGCCAAAAAGGGGGAGATTGTTAGGATATATGTTATATATCTAAGTAATTAGTTTTGACATTATTTATTAATTGGATATATAAGATATTAATTGTTGTTTGACTTGGATTCAAAAAGTGATGTTCTAGATGCTATGGAATCCTATTTTGAATAGATGTATATCTTAAAGAGGTTTGAATTGGATTTTTGGATAATGATAAGAGTGTAAAAGAAGACTAGTTTGGATATATGATTTTTGGGATATAAGATAAAGGAAGAAGTCTTGCGTGTTGGAGTATGGCTGGGATTTTGGCTAGGAGCTTTCAGCTTTGGGATTTTTAAGTTGAATAAGTCCTAATGCATATAAGAGCTATGTTTAAGATATCCATATAACTGCAGTATATCCTAGGCATTTTTTTGGAGCGCAAATATCAAGAAACAGTGGTGGTGATGGAGATCAAGTGCTTTTGGTGTATCCTATGTGGGTGTCTTGAATGAGCAATGAGCATTAAAGTTGTATGTGTTTATGTTTGGGAATTAAGTGATTTATGCAAAAGTTACGAAGGTCTAATTCTAGCTCTTTGAGAGTGGTTGTTGTCTGATACTTTGCTGTGACTCCTTCCTTTTTGCCTATCGTGGTTTGTGTGGTAGACGGTTGTGCGTGCTCTTTTGTTTGTGGATGAATCTTTGGCTGTGAGCTCCTGTGTCTGGTGTTTTTTTTTCCAGTGTTGGTGATTGAATGAAGTTGTGTCTCTCGTTGGTCAGCCATAGTTGATGTTTTCTGGTGTAGCCGTGAATTCATTCTACTGATTCATTGTTTCTAATTCGACTACTAAAGTATACTTGAATATTTTTCTAACTGAATGAGGAAGATTTGTAGAGTAGCTCTTGGGTGAACTGATTTTTCATTATTGTTGTGATAACTTTTAGATTTATTTTAGTGGAGCTTAACTTTTCGGGAAGTTGTTATTTTCTTTTGCCTCAAGTGTTTTCGTTTTTGTTTTTAGTTATTTTAATCACTTGAGTTGTTCCTTAATTATTTGATTAATTATCTTTGATTAAAAGTGGTATAGAAAAATTCTCTGTTGCGATTAGTACGAGGCGGTCGTACTATTAAGTATGAAAATCTTTCGCAGGAAGTGAGATTGAGAGATAGTGTTGAGAATTGAGTAGTGTTGGCCCAGTAAAACCTAGGGTAAATTTATTGTACTTCTGTGAAAGTGATTAAGCTGGGTTAAGGCCAAGTAGATATAGGCAAAGAGTGTCGAACTGTGTTAACAAATCTTAATATTGATTTATTTTTTATTTTATTTGTTTGTTAGTAACAAACCAGTAAGTTTGTGAAACTATTTACTCCGTACGGTTTTTCATATCTCATACATACGACGTTACAAACTGATTCATCGTTGATCCAACCTTGCCGAGTCTCTCATACATACGCCATTGACGAGCTGATATACGTCATTAATTAGTCGACCCTGGCCTTCAACACGTAGAGTTCATTTGAACAGACAGACAGACAGAGAGTTATAGTACACGAGTACTCCTATCGATAACAATGCAATACGATGACGAAACCTTTCTTAACGCTTGTTTATCACCTCATCAGTCATCACTTAGTAGACCCCGGTAATTTCATCCAATTTTTTTAAACCATCGTTTGGTTTTATTGTTATTTTAATTATATTTTTATTTTGATTTCTTAATTTTAAATTTTTATTTAATTATTATTATCAAAATAGTTACACGTTTTATCAGTAATAAATAAAAAATAAGTTTTAAATATAATTATTAATAAATGCTGAAAACAAATATTTATTTATTTTAAAAATAAAATTATTATAAAAATAAAAAAACCATAGCCACTTTGTATGTTTTTATAAATTATAAAAATAGAAAAATTTAACCAAATAAATAATTTATTAATTCAAAAAATAAAAATCAGGTAAAAATCAAACAGGCCCTTATTGACCTAGACTTTTAAAATTTTGGCATTAGTACACTTATGACGAGGTATTAGCATTTCACTACTCTCCACAGATTCAAGTGAAAATGATGAAAAAAAAATTAGAAAATTAAGGATTAGTTGAATAATGAAGTAGTAGGCAGGTTACTCTTCAAGTTCCCTTTTATATATCTTTTCAAAGTATAGAAATAAAATATATTTAGAAAATAAAAGACGTACTTTTCATCTTCACTTTAAGCAATTCGCATAACCTATGTGTTCTTTAATTTTTGGGCACATTGAGACGTATAACTATATGCAGTTACTCTTTTCATACATTTTTACACATTCAAGTTTGATAAACAATCTTCCTAGCTACAGTTTAACCACAAGAAACTCTCCTATTTGTTAGCTATATATCATGTCTTTTGAAACATATACCTAATATTAGAACAATTTCTAAATTATTTGATACAAAACTTACTTTTTTAAAAAAAGTTGGTGACTATTAGAATGATTTTCTTCTTAAATCTCATTAGTTTATTTAAAATTTTTATCAAATAATTTATTTAATTTTCTATTGCTACTTTACAATCAAAAGGTTTGTTTATTTACGTTGTATTGTTTTTATCTTTTTTCTTAATTTAAGTCATGTATGAATAAGAAAACTCTTAGAGGAGTTATAAATGGCCTTACAATCCTGAGTTTAAGTAAGAAGACCTAATAGAACCAAAAATACTTTAATAAGTACACAATTAATAACTGGAATTATGGAATTAATTAACCACAATCTTCTCACACTTGAGATGTTTTGCTTAGATTGTCTTGTTGTTTTTATCACCTGCATGTGGATGATCCTTTCTATTCTCCACACTCTCAAGTTCTTTAGCTTAAGTTTTTTTTATGTCTCTAGTGATTCATCTGGTAAGCCCTATTTTTATTTGTTTTATGCCTCTCTCACTTTCTTTATAGCTGTAACACGTAGCATATATCTTATTACTTGTCCTGGATTGTTCATGAAAGGGTTAAAAATAAAGAAAATACGTAATACTTGATTTCGGTTTCATCTTGACTTTTGAAACAGTTTTCGTGACCAAAATAAACTTCAATCTCCCGAGGTTTCATCTTGACTTTCGAAACAGTTTTCGTGGCCAAAACAAACTTCAATCTCCCGAGACCTTCACAGAAAACGTTCACTGACACATGATTAACGTCCTTTTACAGTTTTCTCAATATGTAAGCGTTCTTAACAGGTCAAAAGATCCGTATGTTAATATATTTTTTTAATTAGGTTTATTGTGCTATGTGGCATACATATGACTGTGTGAGACTCCCATTATTAATGACAATATTAAATTCATGTCATATTAGTCCTAACGTCATACATAATAAATGGAGACTTAATTTCGTCCAAATTTTTGTTTACTTAAAATTTATTTTGAATATTTTATAAACGTTAAGATTTATTTTAAGCCTCCTAATATTTTAGAAATTTATCTTATAATTTAGTAAAAATTTTGTGGACAGAAATTCACTCTTTGCTATTCTCCAAACTACGAAAAATTTTATTCAAACTTGAATCCTTAAGGAAAAAAAGATCTCCGATCAAAATTTTTAAAAAGTGTAATATAATATTATTATAATAGTTTTTAAATTATTTTAAAAACTTACTCTTTGTTAAACAACAGTATAATATATAATTTGAACTAACTTGTTTAACATTTCGATTAAATAATTTTTTTCATTTAGGTTGGTTTAAATTGCATATAAGAAATTTTACTTTTTCACATAATAAAAAAATTAAAGTCAATAGTTTGAAAAGGTTCGTAGATTTTTAACGATTTAAAATTATAAGATTCCGATAAATTATTCAATGGGTATAACATTAAATTATCATCATCTCTTACATATGATGTGGACAAATTGATACACCGATGGTGGAACCTTGCTCAGTCTCATACACACTTCATTGACGAGCTAATACGTCTTTTTTTTTTAATTTAAAGAAAATGTATTAGCAGTGAAAACTATTACATTATTGTAATGAGTTCAGTTGGTAGGCTTTCGCCTAGCTACAAATACAAGTTAAAAAATTGAGGAAAGAAGAAAAACAGAAGAGACCATAGAAGAATTAGATATCAGCTCAAAGGTGCCATTTTCTTTTTATATCAGGGTGAGTAGGTGTTCCATTCTTTTGACAATAACCACAGCTCTTATCCAATTTCTGCTACTATCTACAACTTAACATTTATCTTTAGCAGCGCCCTTGTATAACCTTTTGTTCCTTTCTTTTCATAGTGAATGAATGGTGGTTGCAAAAGTGGTTTCCATGAGAATATCACTCAGTTGTCCCGATCTAATTAGAGAAATAGGCTTGTTAAGAGTTTGCTCCCAATCCAGTGTTTGCATAGCTATTCTTAGCATTTGTTAGATGCTGCCCCATATCACTTTAGACTAGTTGCAATTAAAGAATATATGATTCTTATCTTCCTCAGGCAGTCTACACAGTTCACAAATGGAGTCATGTTGGCCATATCATATGTTGTTCGTTGTAGTCTATTTTTATCATAAGCCATGTAATAATGGAAACTTTCTGGTTAAGAGAGTTTTTCCAACAGAGGTTATGCCGAGAAACATCAGAAGAGACACTATTGAAGAGTGAATGACAACAAGCATTAGTGAAGACACCTTGCAGATTTAGGGTCTAAATGAAGGCATCTGTACTACTTGAGTCTCCGAGAGTAGGAAGAAGTGGCATGAAATGCTCTAAAGTTGCCATGCCATACTCCGTTAAGAATGATATCAGAGACTCTAGAGGAGGCATGTAGTCTGTTTCACAATTGATTGAGCTCAGACATTGGAAGAAGTGGACTAGCGTTTACATTTTTCCCATTACCAATCTTGTGTTTGATGAAGGTGTAAAAGATAGGAACGGAGCTGTTAATTAATTTATATTAATGCTAATTATGTATAGATTATATGTGAAATGGAAAGGAAAGAATTGAAATTTTAAATTTTTATTTAATTTTATAAGTATTATATATAAATGTTCTTTACATACTTTCAACTCAATTCTCATTTATTACAAGTTTTATGCAACTTTATATTTTAAAATACGATAATTGGAATTTTTAATAAGTTTCCACTTTTGTTTTTGGATTTTTTTTTTCAAAGTTAGAAAAAAGAAACATGAATGTTTAAGTTTTTTCGTTGTTTTTTTTTCCAATTTTCATAGTTTATAAAAAATCATAAAAGTAGTTTATGCTTTTCGTTTTTATTTTTCTCGTAATAATTTACTATCAATTAAATATATATTATTAAATTATTTAATATTAATTATTAATAAAAATTATAAATAATTTAATTCAATATTTAATTATTTAATACTACTTATTAATAAGAGTTATGAATAATTTAAACATGATTGAAACATCTTCATGCCTGAACTCTTCCTTTAGTGAAACAAGCCATGGCCGAAAACACATCTTGATGTCATCAACTTCCATGGCGAAAACTTCTCTCTTGTCAAATATTCACATTAGTACCAAGAGGATAAACAAATCCAAAAACAACATGTATGAACATAAATCACATTCCTATCATGCATTCAAATCCAAAACTACATGTCATCAAAACATGCATATTTTCGTCTATCCAAAAGAACAGAACCTAGCTCTGATGCCACTATTGGATCGCTTATAGTTTGGGTATGCATATTGCGCAGCGGAATAGACCATAGAAATTTGGGCCTTGTACCTTGGTTAATAAAAAATTTCACAACATATACTAGCCTTAATTTATTATTGTTCCACCAACAATGATCGACTAAGGACAGTTTAGAATAATATTATAATGCTTACGGTTTTACTAGCAAGTCACATATTTGATGACATAAGTCTAATATTATTCATAGAATACAAATTACATTACATAAACAATATACATGCATATATAAAAGAATACCTCATAATATATAAATAATAAGTCAGAATGTC
>JAOSBN010099603.1:0-11413 GCA_027563595.1 Erythroxylum suave
TACAACAGGTGAAGGAGGATGAACCGGCGGAAGAATATTGGGGGTATTGTTCTCTTCATTTCGATTATGAGTTTGAACTGGATTGGACACCTCCATAGGGCTTTGTTGTACAATGTCAAAATTAGGATTATTTGATGGCTAATAATTGTCTGTGCTAAAGTGGAAGAGGAAGATCCATTCTTTGAATGGTAAATTGGA
The DNA here is from genome assembly GCA_027563595.1 of Erythroxylum suave. Lineage (NCBI taxonomy): Eukaryota > Viridiplantae > Streptophyta > Magnoliopsida > Malpighiales > Erythroxylaceae > Erythroxylum > Erythroxylum suave. Next base: position 199 of record JAOSBN010099603.1, read on the forward strand.
GAATCAAAACGTTGAGCATTAAAAACCACATCAGCAGAAAAGCCCGCGTTAAAATCAAAGCCAGGCGGTGGGTCCATCCACTTTGTCGACGGAAAGATATCCACTTTCCCTTTAGTTGAGGCTTCTAATTTGTCCGCCTATTTTTTAAAGCCATTACTGTTAGTAGCCCTGGGAGAGGAAATTTGAGTACCAGGAAAAAATTTAGGACGCCAAACTTGTGCATATGCGAAAGTAATTTTTCGATGACTACTGTGAAGATGAATCATTCTCGATTGTTCTCTATTACTCCCCTTCTCCCATATATCTTATGGAGAATAATTTTTTAATTAAGACACTTGTTTCAACACTAAGTGAAACTGTGTACCTGTAGGAGACATTTGTTAAGTTAAGATGACTTTACGATGTTTTAATTTTGATGACAAACTAATAATAATAATGTTAGAAACAAATGAACATTTTGACAAGTGTGTTAAGTGCAGACGAAGTACAAAAGATAGACGAAGCGCAAAACACAGAAGAAGAACAAAAGACAGACGAAGCAAAACACAGAAGAAATACAAAAGATAAAAGAAGTACAAAAGTCAGAAGAAGCGCGAAACACAGAAGAAGTGTAAAACACAGAAGAAGCACAAAACAAAGACGAAGTACAAAAGACAGAATAAATGCAAAGCATAGAAGAATTGCAAGATACAGACGATACTTAGAAGAAGTTATGTCAATACATCGGACGGTTACTTAGTTGAAGTTAGTTACAGAACTTAACTAAATAGCGGTTTTCAAGAATCAAGAAATAGTTGTCAAGATTCAAGAAGCAGTTATCAAAGATCAAGAAGCAGTTAGAGAATGAGACTATAAATACAAGTCTCAGTTGAAGCTTTCGGGCGAATGCAAATGCTAATGAATGAACATACGACATCAGTGATCTTTGAGAGCTTACAAAAGATATTTTTGTAGTGCAATATTAAGAGAGCTATCTTACTGTAACAAAAGCTTACACTACCTTTCTAGTAAGAGAGAGAAAAGTTTGGGAGCCTGAAGAGGCTATAACAGAAAGAATACTTTGTGAAAGAAACCTGAAGAGGCTTTGAGAGAAAAGAAAGAATACTTGTAGTTGTTTGAAGTATAGTGGAACACTCAGACTAACTCTGAGGACTGGACGTAGCCCACGGTTTGGGGTGAATCAGTATAAAATCGCAGCGTCTACATTCTAACCTTTTACTTCAGTTTATTTCAGTTGTTAAATTGCGATTTGATTTCTTAACAATTTTTGTATAAACTTTGCAATAGTCTTTTAACAAGTTCAAGAAGTTCTTATAATTCGTATTCACGAAAAAGGATACACCATTCAACCCCCCCCCCTCCTCTTGTGTATCTAGTTTATCATATACAAGTTCTTATTAACGTGTGATTCACTTCATGTCTTTGCTTGGTCTAAAGTTAATAAGACAAGTTTGAATTGACTAGATTTTAGGTTTAATTCAAGCTTAGAAGATCAACCCAAAATCTAACTAGAATGTTCAACTGACCTAAAATATTTTTAAATGATCTCATTTTAGTTAGTTATATTAAATAATACTATTTCTATATACGTTTGATTGGGCTAGGTCTAATTGAACTTTACAATAAACTTAAGTAGCCAAAATTAGGCAATAGGTCAAGCCTATAATGAACCTGGAATGAATCAAGACCTTCCCATTATCATGCCCATTAATAAACTCTTGTTTTTAATTTTAAAAAATATAGTACGAATTAGTGAAAATTTAAATAATAAATGAATAATCTTAAAATAACTTATAAAATAAATATAATTTTACTTCATTTAATATATTATTAAGGTTGTTGGTATAAAAAATAATCTAATTTATATATAGTTTAATTGTATAGATTTGAAAATCAAGTAAGTAATTGAATTAATACGTAATCAAAATGCAAGTACAACTCAATACATCAAAGAGCTACTTAGTAGTTTCTAAATGATCTTAAACAAACTATACGGGGAAATCGATAATGCAAACTAACTAACACCAGGTTTAAGTAATTGAAATCTTATTAGCCTCAAGTAATAAAGAGGTTAGAGCATATTTCAAGTGACAAATTCAACATTGTCTCCTTTTCTGTTGCATATAGTAGGATTTTGTAGTTTATCCTTATAGCTTTTTCTTCAATAGTGCTGGAGTAGTTGCCAAAATTCTTGATTTCCTCTCTTTATAAATGGAGTAAACTAATATGCTAAATGCCATATTGAAAAGTTTTAGACCCCTTTTTTATTTCATCCTTAAGCTAGATACATAACTAAATACATTTTTCCACCCTATAGTTTAGACTTGCAAATTAAAGGTGTATAACAATTGATTCCGTAGACTAGTGGAATAGTCATAATCGAAGTGTAGGTGATCTACGCATTCCTAGAAGCTGGAATATCAAACCCAGTTGGAATCATTCAGTGGGAACTTAAACATGCCTTTTCTATTGGGTCAACCTATTACTACTAGCCATACTATGAATGAGTAAGAGTGAATAACATGAGCATCCTATACGAGCTTGTACTAAGAATTGGAAGTAGAATTCTCAAAGAATATCACTTTCTAATAAGAAGCAACAAATTTTTTGGATTTTTCAACTTTCCAAGTGATGCAATCTTCCTTAAACTGATCTAGAGAGTAAGCTGGCCAATTTGTGGTGATAAGATCACTAACATTCCTAAAAATAACTACTTTAAGATGAGATTAGTCCTAGAAAAAGGATTTAAGTAATGTCAGTTATCATAACAAAAATTAGTAGCCTTACCATTGCCAATTCTATAGTGAATCAAAGGTTAAATTATCTCCCTTAATATGAGAATTTGCTAAAATATCTACGTCTGTATAACACTAGAATTTATTGTATAGATACTTACACTTTTTCAAATAATAACTATGCACCCATTTCAACCATAAGTTCTCTTTCTTTATGCATAGCTTCTACAACCTCTTAGCTAACAAGATTCTTATTATTCTCTTGATGAATGTGATTACTAATCCTAGATATTTAGACAGATAAAGAGTACACTATTTAATATAAGGGCAATTTGCATTAAAATAATTCCACTTTATATAAAATGGTTGATCAATCTATCAATGGTCTTTATGACTCTCTTAGGAATGGCTAAATGTGAGCACTAATAATAGAATTAATTGTATAGCAAAAAAGTTGCTAATTGCATCCTTCACTAATATGATAAAAATTTGTTGAGCCTATAATCTCTTTAAATTAAGTTAACCAGAGGACTAAAGTCTTCAACATTTTTTTTTTTTAGAGGATGGATGTACCCAAGTACTTAAAAGGAGGTTTAGCTAGCTTCAGTCCTAAAGAACCTGTAAAGTCACTGATATAAGAAAGGGAGCCTATATATAATATGTAGGAACTTTTGTCTGGATCGAAAGTAAGGCTCGATATAGCTTTATATTCTTTAATAGAATCAATAAGTTCCTTAATTGATAATTGATCAACACCATAAAACATCAATAAATCATCTGTAAATAAAAGATAGGTGATTTTTAGTTTACTGCACCTATAATGATACTTGAAACCAAGTTATTTATTGTTATGTATTGTAGTGATCCTTGATAGAATTTCCATGCTTATTGCAAACAAGTAGGGTGAAAGGGTTCACCTTGCCTAAGTCCCTAAGTAACCTTGAATATCTTAATTAGTTCGTTATTTATAGTTAATGCAAAGGAAATTGAGGTTATGTAATATAAGATCCAATTTATAAACTTATATGGGTAACCTAGAGTTGATAGCGACTCTTTGATGAAGTCCCAACTCATAGAGTCAAAGGCCTAAGTAAAATCAAATTTGAAGGCATAACTTTTGTTGGTTTTGCCAATATTATAGTTGCTAAACAACTCTTAAGTAATGAGTGTATTGTTACTAATATATCTCCCACTTGTGTAAGATTCTTAGCTTGGATTGATAATTTTCATAGGTTTTTTCTTTAATATATTGGACAATATCCTCAAGATAAGCTTACATATTGCGTTGCAATATGTAATAGGTTCATCATCATCCAAATAAGAGGGATTTGCATTTTTGGAACTAAATATAAGTAAGTCCTATTAAACTCATTAAGCATTTTCCTTATGTAGAAAAATTCTAGGATTGTGTTGATGATTATTAGTCTATTAATATCCTAGGTTGATTGAAAAAAATCTAGCATTGAAACGATCTAGCCTTGGGACCTTGATGAGGTGAAAGAAAAATAATATGAACCCATATTAACAAAAGTAATATCCCTAGTAAGTTCAAAGTAACCTTTAGTGTGCATAGAATTTTGTAGTGAAGCATAGATGTCCTGAGGAAGTGATGCTACCCTTCAACTCCTTCTTCTCAAAATCTTTTTAAAGTGTTCATATGTCAATTCTTTAAGCTTTTATTGGTCACTAATTGTATTGCCCTCAAAATCTATAATAATTGAGATTTTTTTATTTCTTCTACCTTGTACAACATTTTAGGAGTGTTTTGACCCTTTATCCCCTTCACTAAGCCACTAGATTATGGATTTTTTTTCTTAATTAGGAATTGCAGACCTTTACTATAATCATGTATTTCCTTAACTCAACACTCTTCTATATCTTACAGGTGGGTTTTAGGGGATCCTTTGCCAAATTTTATTGACACTAATTGAGATCGTCAAGTTCTTTCTTTATTTCCATCAACATCAAATCTTTACCATTTTATAGAGCCTTGATTAGCTCATCTTTAACATATTTTGGCATTTGGATAAGTTGGTAAGCTTATGATTTTATGGCATAGGTGCTCATCCCTTTCATAACTATCTGATTGAAATTATGATGCGTAAGAAGTGAATTAAAAAGCTTGAATGGTGCTCTTCTCTTGGGAACTGCATAACTGACTTCAACTTCAATAGGGGTATGGCTAGAGAACATAAAATTATTAAAGGTTGCAATGGTATAAGTAGAAAAACTAAACCAATTCAAATTGACTAGACATTTATCTAATTTCTTTTGAATGAACAATAAACCTATTTTCTTGTGTGTCTATGTGAATTGATGACCTATGTATATTAAGTCAATCAAGCCTAAGGCATTGGTTTGGTCAAATAACTCTTAACAACTTGTATTCATGATCTTTGCGTTCCTTTAAGCTTCAATTGGACCTATAATGCAATTGCAATCCTATAAACTTGATTTAAGGGGCATAGGAACCAAATATAATTAGCTTTTGTTCCCTCTACCACTTAGTTCTTTTAAACTCCTAGTTTGCAACACAAATTGTTAAGATGGCTATTAACATTTGAGAGATTTTCAAAATAGCGTCATAGTGCAAACACTGGTTAGAGAATGATCAACTCCTTAAATGTAAAACCTTAGGATCAACAAAGAGTATAATTCTAACATTAAAGTGTGAATGATGATTGCTTATTGTCATGTAATGCTTCTCCAAAAACTATAGTACTTTTTGAAGGGATTACTATTTTAGTTTGATCTTAATCAGACTAAAACATATGGCCTCCTTAGTCTTAGATAATATTTGAGAGCCATTTTTTTATTAGAGATTTTAATCCCCTAATATTCATATAAGTAAACTTATTTAAAGGAGTTAAATCCAACCTTCTTTCTTTTAGCTTTGGCATTGGTCTTAGCCCTGCTAATATTTACTTTAACTTGTAAAGGAGTCTACTCTAAGTTAACATCATCTTCCTTAGTAATATTTATATTTACAGTGTTTTTTAACTAATTTCCTTTCCCTCAACTTCACTTTGCTTAATTATGGGGTTATACTCATTTGTACAGGTAATAGACTCATTAGACCCAATACTTTGGGATTGATCTAAGGCACATACCTTATCCATTCCTTTTTTTCAATAGCTTTTAAGGATATGTAACCTTGATATCATCTTTAATTAGCCTTCAATATTCAGTTCAAAAAATAGGAAACATAGCTAGAGAAGTAAAAGTTTCCCTATAGATTAGTAATAGACATTGAAGGAGGCTAACTAAGGAAGTAAGCCACCTGCTCTAAAACTATAACCCCAATCTCGATCAAGAGGATTGTTATCTATGAAATAGTCACTCTAAGGGACATTTCACTGACAGATCTTACGGAGAATGAATATCCAAATGGGTCATTGAGATGGTTGGTATAAGCTGATCTAATGAAATATATAATGCCTAGAACTTCATTTCTAATATAGTTGGTAGTTAGAAACAAGTTGAGTACCATAATATTTGAATCTTTAACAGACATGCATCTTGTTTTAGGAAAGGGAGGAAAATTTAGAGCATATATTCCATTAATGCAAATTTTCCAATTTAGTAGTGTGAGATCAGAAGGCTTTATCACAAGCATATTAACTTGAATGCACTCTCGAATAACTTCATAATCACAATAGGCTTTTTGAATGTAACCTATCAATATTTTTGATTAACCTAGGAACTTATTTGAAAGAAATATAGAATTGAAGAATTGTAAGATATTCTTAAGGAATGAATAAGGAAAGGAAGTTGTGCAAGAAAGTGTGATGCTGAGCATTAGGGAGCACATACTATTATGTAAACAAGCATAAGATTATAGTGAAAATGTAGCTCAATCATGGGGTATTAACTAATATGAAGCTTCATCTTACAAAATGATAAGTTGAAGTAACAATTTACTGATAGATAATGTTTTTATTTCAATGGTGTTGAGGGATTGGTATTAAATAGTGTTATGTTATTGGTTCATCTCTTTGGTAAATATTTACTTTCGCATTTCATTATTAAATTCAATTATTATCTTTAAAAATTGAAATAATAGACTCATTAGTGGTAATATCTTTTGTTATCATTAAAACATCGATTGGGATCTCCCTTTTTTTAACAATCTCCACCTTTTTATGATGACAAAACATTTGAGATATCAAAGAGTAATAATAAAATTAAGCACACAAAAAAACTATAAAGAATGTAATTAGATCAGCCCTAATTCGTACCTAAAACATATACAATATCAAGAACATAATTCAACATCAAGAAAAAAAAGAGATATTCAATATCAGAGAAATATCCATATATATAGATAACATAAATTTACTCAAGCATGTAACAAAAGTGCAACGAATTTAAAAAATAAAACTATCACTCCCCCTAAATGTAATATCGCTGTTCTTTCTCCCCCTTTTTGAAATAATAAAAAGAACTCAATTATTCAAAAATGCATAATATAAATTGTCATGGTTTAAGCTAACTTCGTTAAAAAAGTAAAATAAATTTGATTGTAAAGCAACAAAGCAAGTTTTAATAAAGTATAACTTTGAATTGTAGAAAACACAAGCATAATTTCAATATTTAATAATCAATTAAAAATTTATAATTTTGGAAGCCCCAAAACTTTAAAATAATGATAGAACAAAGTACTCAAGTTATATGCTCTATGTCTAATTGGAACGTTGCTGATTAAAGGATTGAATCATACAAAAGATATGAGTGGAAAGGTTAGTCACAAGAAATAACTTAGAGTAAATCTAGGAAAGCTTACATAATTCACCTAATAATCAAATCCTCTAGAGCTAGGATAAGATAGCATAAAATAAATATCTCCAAGCTTTAAATGCTCATCACTTAATACCAAAGCAAAAGGCTATAATCAATTGGTTAATAGAAGGTGATATATGCTTTAATTTTTTCCATAAAGCCATAATTACTAGAAGGAACACCAACATAATAAAATATTTACACAATAAAAAGGAAGTAATGGTGTGGGAACATGCTTATATTAAGTAAGTGGCAAGTGACTATTTCAAAAGTATATTAAGCACTTCTGTGCCATCCAAGAGTTACCAATCTTCCTAGGACCTCTGATTTTTGAGTATTAAGCAACCTTTTTAAATAGAGACTTTTGATAGGAAGATCTAGAGCTAAGACTAAAATCTTTGAACCCAAGCAAGGCCCTAGGATTTGATGGGTTTAATGGTAACTTCTTTAAGCATTCATAGACTTGGATCAAAGCCTTAACCTCTAAATTTATCTTGGAATTCTTTACAAGAAATTCTCTCCTAACTACCATTAACCAACCCTACATCACCCTTATTCCAAAATCTTATAACCCTAATAAGATGAGTGACTTCATACCCATTTCCTATTGTAATACCCTTCAAAAACTAATCTTAATGGTGTTTGTGACTAGGCTGAAACCTATACTTCCTAATCTCATTTCTAACACTCAAGAAGTCTTCATTCGTGGTAGGTGCTTGGGGATAATTTAATAGTTTCTTAATACTCTTTAAAGGCTCTATCAGGAAAGGAACTAGCAAAATGTGTGTTATCAAATTTGATTTAAGAAAAGCATCTAATTTTGTTAATTAGGATTTCCTTATTTAATAAATGCTTGTTTTAGGATTTTCTTACAAGTTTGTGAACTAGATTCACTAATGTAGATTTACTCCCTCGTATAGTATCATAGCGAATGGTGAACCTACTCATTGGTTCAAAGGTAAGAGGGTCATAAAACAAAGTGGCCCACTCTCACCTTATTTATTTCCATTTATATATAAATACTAATTTAGGTTACAACTTATAACATAATATAAAACTTAAAATTTAATTATCATTTAAAAGGAAAGAGATTTAGGCTATTTAAATTAAAATTTGATAATGATTTCTTATTATTCTATTAATTTAACACTTCATCTATTGCAATTATAATAAACTCAATTCATCAATTTAGTGCTTACTCTATAGTGTAGACTAATCTAGACAAAAGATGCTTCATGCTTCCTACGTCTACAACTAGACTTGAAGCTTAATTGGGATCTATTACCTTAAAAAATTAGTGAAACCTCCTTTCACCTAACTTGGTATTCCCATTACCACTTCCAAGCCTACTTACAGGGATTATATGCATCTCATTGAGCATATAGAAAATAAATTAAGGAAATGGTGTAACGAGGAACTTAATTTTACTGATAGATTTCAATTAATACAATCAGTAATGAGTATTACATAATGACTATTGGATTCCCACCTAATATTAGACTAAAAGATTAGAAAGAATGTTAAAACATGATAAGGAGTTTCCTGTGGAATGTAGATCCCCAAGATTCCATTAAGGCTAAAGTAGTATGGAGGAGTGTTTCTTATCCTAAAAAGCAAAAGGGACTTGTTTAAATTCCATCCAAATCTCTAGTAAGTTCCTCCTATCAAAAAAGATTTTTGAAACTCCTTGTAGAAAAAATTATTGGTCTAATGGGTCCATAAAAAGAACTTATAAAAAGTTTTTGGGAAGTGAAATCCAACCCTAATACCTTATGGATATGGTACACGTTGCTCAAAACTATGGTTCTGCTCATCAATGTCTTCAAAAGCATTATAGTTAATAAGGAAAACACCTTACTATGGTTTGAAAACTAGTGTGAAAAGGGTCCTTTATATCTTCATCCAATACTTTGTCATCTGATATACATGTTGAAGCCTAAGGCCAAAGTAAATGATCTTACAATAAAGCCAAGATGGAAGCTTAGCTTGAGAGGCTTTGAGTGGCTGCAAATACACTTCTTTGACATAAACTAAGACCTATGCTTAAAGATAAGGTGATCTAGATCCTTCATTCCTCGTGGAACTTCACTAATTCCTCAATTACGATCCCCTTCTTGCCTCAAGGAAATGAGGTAGACTAGCATAAAGTTGTATAGTTTAGCATTAACATTCCTCGTTATGCCTTCATCTCTCGTCTCGCTTTTAAGAATAGATTATCAACACTTGACACACTGAAAATATCTCTCTGTTGACATTAGATGTGTATTATGTTTATGCACTATGGAGATAAGAGATCACTTACTTTTCTAATGTTCTTATATTAATCCTTTATGGGGACAAATCAAGTATATTTGTAATGTTCAAACCTAGTGGATCAGTTGGTCAAATGCAAGCTCCCTGCTAATGATTCCAAGTTGCTAAACTTAAAAAATTTTGTGGTGGAATTTACAAAGTAAGAGAAGAGAGGAATATGAGGAGATTTTTAAACAATAATTTTATTGTTTCAATTTCTGCCTACATCATTGGCCAAGATTAAGGAACATTTCTTGCTTACCTTACGGAATATAAATTTAACCTTGACATTGTTCAAAGATGGGCAATAACTAATTTCCTAGTCTGACTTGAATGATTAATATGTGCAAGCAAAATCTATGTACTTCTTTAGCTTGATTATTATTTTGCTCAACTTTCATCTTCTCATTTCTTGCTTGAGATTTTTTGATCTGCTTATGATTACATATATTTTCTCATGTGCATTTTGCAAGGCTTAGCCTTGTTTTGTAATATATTTCCTTTAATTTTTTTTAAAAACTACTAATTGTGGAGAAGTAACATGATTGGACTCAAATAGAATAGATATTAATTTCATATTATATATCTAATCGGAACATTATATGATAAAAGGATTGAATATGGAATGGCTAGTCAAAACTCTTTTGACATTCTTGAATATTTGGGTGGTCATGATGCATTGCTAAACGTCAATCTTGATCTTTGGACATAAATCGTTTAATTAGATAATTAAAGATAAATTAAAAGAGTTTAATTTACCTAATCCTAAATATGATTTAAAGTTATAGTTTATATCTATTGCATATTTGGGAACCTAATAGGCTACATACAAAGAATGGGTTGAAGCGAGAAAAAATATTTTAAACAAGTTTAATTTAAATGTAATATTTGAGAAACTTTATATTTAAATATGAGAGATTTAATAAATAAGGATCAATATGAGATATTGGATCTTATTTGGAAATAATTGGTACTTAATTAGAATTTTTTGTAATTCTAATTAAATTATAATTAAGGTACTATGCCCAAAACTTTTCATAAATAGGCTTAGTCTCTAAGGGAGTTGGGACTACTTGCCTAACCTTCTTTGTAACAATGGCAAAGTTCTCTAAAAAAGTTCTACGAAAATTGTTAGAGGTCGGATACTTGTGACACTATAGTGGTTGAAATATGCCAAAAATGGTTCGAGGAAAATGACAAAAAAAGGATCAAGCTTAAGAATAAATACAAATTAAGATTCATTCTTTATTATGATATATGTGTTAAATATTTTATAGAATTTAAGAGATTTTAGCTTTCAAGAAATCACAGGAAAATTTTTCGTGATTATTCTACCAGGCCTATGATTAGATCACACCCCTACTTGTCAACATAGAGTTAATTTCTCTTTATTCCAGGTTGTGTTAAAG
>JAOSBN010099704.1:0-10818 GCA_027563595.1 Erythroxylum suave
CTTTAGACAAGTGCACTTGACTTAACTTAGGGGACCACCACAAACCCACATAACACATATATTTCAAAGTCTTGTAAACTTGTTGCCCAAAAGGGCACATTTTCTTGAAAACTTGCATTTTCATATGCTTGCCATATGTATCTTGAAAATCCATGCTTGAAAACACGAATTCGTAAACATGAATCTTTTCAATAGAATCATTTTTAAAATCTTTTCATAATCAATCAACACAATTCATGTAGCAAACATATAACAATTTCACAATTCAACCAAGAAGCAAAATAATGTAACACTTATGATGCAATGTAAAATCATTAAACTTTCTTAATGCAAAAAACACATTTTGTAGCTTATTTACTCTATTATAAACATGTACCCACCTTGATTTCCTTGCATATATCCTTGCTCAAACATGCTTCTTTTCTTGTTCCCCTTGCCTCTTTGATCCCTTTATATAATAACAAAATCCACTTATTAGGGTTTTCAATCGAAAAATCCCTCAAGCATAATCACCAAAATTGATTTTAGAATACTTAAACCCAAGCATTTTCTAAACTCCATGGACTAAATCCTTTCAAAAATCCAAAAGTCTCAAAATGGTCTTACCTTCATTCTTCACCGAATGAATGGATCCTTAGCTCAAAAGAAAGCTCTTGTCTTCCTCTTCCTTTCTCTCTTCTTGGACAACTTCAAAATCTTTCTTGAAGGCTAAGAAAAATCAAACCCTAGCTTGTTTTCTCTTCTTGCTCTTTCTCTCTCATTTTCGAAATTTTATACTGCTTATCCTTTCATTCACGTTTTTCTTCTTCATTTATAAGCAAGACAACACTTCTTCTTCCAATTTTACCCTTGATGATTGAGAATTGTTCCATTTATACTTTACGTCTTTTATACTTAAACATTCTGACGTAACACTTTATTCTAGAAAAATCTTCTCTATCGTCTTACGTATCTAATTTTTATCCATTTATCTACTTCTCTTTATCCAATCTCACTTAAGTATAATTTATACTTAAGTTTATGACTCAGTAATTCCATTGAAATCACGGGTCATAATCTCTTACTCACTGACAGATTTTTCCTATAGCACATCATTTCGGGTCAACTTTACGTTCTCTTCTTAACCTCGACACTGAAGTCATTTTTTAACACTTTCCTCTAGAAACATGTTCTCCTATGTCTTATGTCTTCATTGACACTAAAATCATTCAACTTGGTTCTTCCTTCAATCACACTGAACTTGTCTCGGGACATATGGTATAACTTTCACCATACTTCAAACAATTACAAGCATTCTTTCTTCCTTTTCAAAGCCTCTTCAGGTCTCTTACACAACGTATTCTTTGTATTAACATAGCATCTCCAAGCTCTCAGCCTTTTCTTTCTCTCACTAGAAAGGTAGTGTGAGTTTCTGTTATAGTAGGGTTAACTCTCTAATTGCTTCTTGATCCTTGATAACCACTTCTTGAAACTTAAAAACCATTATTTAGTTGAGTTCTGTAATTAACTCTAACTAAGAAACTGTCCAATGTACAGACGTAACTCCTTCTTTGTATCGTTTGTATTTGCCTATCGTCTGTGTTTTCTATCGTCTGTCTTTCTATCGTCTGTCTTTGACTTTTTACCTTTTGTGTTTGACTTCCTATCGTCTATGTTTTATCGTATGTGTTTGACTTTTTACCTTCTTTGTTTGACTTTATATCGTCTATGTTTTATCATCTATGTTCTAACGTCATCACATGTCATCACAAACGATACGCTTCATCTGTGTTTTCCTTGCTTCTATGATTTTCTGTCGCCTGTGTTCTGACATCATCACACGTCATCACAGATGATACGCTTCGTATGTGTTTTCCTTGTTTCTATGTTTTTTTATTGTCTGTGTTCTGACGTCATCACACGTCATCAAAGACGATACGCTTTGTCTGTGTTTTCCTTAAGTCTTCACACTCATACGCATTCATTACGTCTGTGTTTTCTATCGTCTATGTTCTGACGTCATTACAGGCGATACACTTTGTCTGTGCTTTCCTTCGCCTATTGTCTTGTGCCTTATATTGCCCTTATGCACTCTTACAATTTTAATACTTCAATTCAATTAATCTATGTTATAAAATCTTACTAACATTGACATAATAATTAACTCTACAAAATAATCTCTTAAGGACCCCATAATTCATTTAAATCATGCTTATTCCTCCAGAAAAATTTAAGGGGACAACATGCAATCTCAAGCTCCTTCCGATGCTAGCCGCGTTAAGCCTTCGGCAATTCCAGCAAGGAGATGGTTCTCCCCGCTTGTGCCGCCTCTCCTAACACTGTGATTTTTCGATGCCTATGTGATGACTATCACCTAGCCGTCGCTGGTGTATTTCTTGCGCCACTATGGTTGCTTCCATAACTTTACAATCACTAGCAAAAAAATTCCCACTTTGCCACAACTACTTCTCCATTCATACCATCCCATCACATTACTTCGACAACAACAACACATGATCCACAAAACAACTAGAAACTACACACACGTAAATAACACAAAAATCGCAACAATTAACAAATCATTGATTTTTAGTTTTTCCTTCTTGTTTTCAAGATTTGGGTTTTCTAGATTTCTCTAGCCACAAAAAACAAACTAAAACAGGAGACCCAACCAGAAAATGCAACCACAAACACAAACACTAAAAGAAGGTTTCTCGAGCCACAATGAGTAAACTATAATACACACAAATCCAGATATGCAAGGATAATCAAAACAATAGGTTTCCCCAAACGCAGTTTTCATGGTGTTTTCAGATTATTCAACATCACAAAAAAAAAAACGTTTCTGGCTATTGAAAACTTCCAGATTTTCAGAACAATTATATTCTTCGGGTCTTTTAGGATTCTAATATGAACTTTCTAGACTTTTGGGTTTATAATATGAACTCTTCGTATTTTTTAATTCCAAAATTATAAGATCAATCGTTAGCAAATAACTTAATCAAATTATAAAAATAAAGTCTGCTCTGATACCACTATTGGAAAACCGGGTTGGGATCTGATCCTGACTACAGCGAAATAATCACGAAACTTTTTCGTAACTTTTGATTTCTAGAAAATCAAGATCTATTTAATTCTATAAAATGATAAACACAAATCATAATAAACCGAAAACTTAATTCTTACCTTATTCCGAAGCTTAATCTTTATCTTATCGTATCCCTCGAACCATTCTCAAAATCAATTCGTTTCAACCACCATAATAGCACAAATGTCTGACTTCTAACGGTATCCACAAAATGAGTTAAGAAAATTTTGTAACTCTTACAAAGAGGATTAAGCAAGAAGTATTAACTCCATAAAGCTTAAACATGTTTATAATAAGCTTTGAACTTTTTAGTATGTAACTTAATTGAAATTAAATTCTAATTTCAATTAAACTTAATTAGAATTACAAATAATTCTAATTAAATACCAATTATGCCCATATAAGATTCAATATCTCATATGATCCTTATTTATTAAATGTCTTATATTTAATCATAAAGTTTTTCAAACTTTACAATCAAGTCCAACTTGATTAAATTAACTTTGCTCTCTTCAACCTATTTTATATGTGAGACCCTTTAGATTCCCAAACATTTGATCAATGATTATAAATTATAATTCTAATTTATAATTAGAATTAGATAAATTAAAACTCCTTTTAATTTTTTTGATTCTCTAATTAAACAATTTATAATCATAGATCAAGATTGGCATCTAGCAACACATCATGACCACTCAAATATTTAGGAATGTCAAAGTGGTTTTGACTGACCTTTCTATACATGATTTTTCTGTATAATTCAATCATTTCATCATATAATGTTCCGATTAGACATAGAGCATGAAATTAATGTCTACTCTATTTTGAATATAATCATATTAGTTCTCCGCCGTTAGCGATCGATTCAAGTAATGACATTTGTAAACTATTACAAAGCATTATTTCACCTTGGCCAAGAATTTCCTCAATCAATACTAATTAAGAACAACGAAACATTCTCCCTAATTACTTTAGGATGATGAATCTTATCTTGGTTATTCAACTACCTCCATATAGTTTATGCTACATCCAATGACTACCTATTAAATGACCCCTAATTAAATAGATCATAAGTATTATCAAAGCATAGCAATTCTTATAGAAGATAACTTTGATGACCTTAAGTCAAATGATCACTTATAAAATCATCACAATGAGAATTCCATGTTCCAAATGGATTTCTCATGTTGGGTCTGTTCAGTGAACTTGTTCTCTAACAAGCACTGACACATTTATTTAAGTATTTCTATACTTTAACCTATGAGATTGACTACTTCCTTCATAAGGAAAAACAAAACGTGTGCTAGTCTTTTTACATTCTATTAATGTCCGATCTTAATAAAACAATGACTATGAACATTTAGGAATAATACATAAATGAAACATGAATCTTATAATTATAATCTCATTATAATTTCATTTGCAACGTACAATTATCTCATGAACTTTATCATATATATCTAATTAATATGTACAAGATAAATAATGCTTTTAAATAATTTGTCACTAAACTATAACCAAAGTGATGGCTTTAAGGTATAAACCAATAATAGTGTCTACACGTTGCAGCAAAGCTATAAAGCAAGCTGTTGGCTAAACCTTACCAAGGAAGTGGACAAGCATTTTTCTTCTTAGCTGAAGCAATGAAGGCCTTTCTATTTTGCTAATTGGTCGATCAGGTTCTTTGCGGTGCCATGTACTCTTTGAGTTCACGAAACATACAAATACCAGAAGTAGTAGCTGCAAGTCTTAGTCAAAATGAGAACATTTCGATCAATTTGGCAGATAATGATTGACTATTTTAAATAATATATTAATATCTGTCTTTGTTCCTTCAATCCCTACCATGATAAATATACTGCTTGAGCTTTCTGCATTGAAATGAAGTAACATGTGGGGGTTGTGTACACTACCACTCAGAGCACTATTCTGACCAATTCGTGGTGGATATGATTTCAATTCTGAAATGTGATTGTTATGTAGCGTTAACTAGCACTGAAACTGACGTGAATCTGTTTGATCCAGATGTCCATGTCCTGGAATCTCTTCCTGGGGCCAAACATGCACCGAAAGTTGCTTTTGTTGAACCTCAATTCTGCATCCTAGGTGGTCCATTTGGTCTATATGACCCCACCTTGTCATACAAGTCGTTCATCGAACTTTTATGGTTCCGTCATCATATCAGAAAATATCCACAAAGCTCAAACCCATGGTTGTACGCACTATCATGCCCTCATGCAGCACAGCAGATATAAAACAAATTCTTCTGACGAAGCCCCATTTCAAGAAAAGTAATGGATACGAACAAACAGAAACCATTGATCTTTTAAGTGCATATAGCTGGCAAAATAAATGGTAAGTTGGCGCGACAGGAAAGAGAGAAATTGGACGGAAGCAGTAACTATGATCGAAAAGAAAGAACAGTAATACATATTTACAAGGGAATTGTCATTCCTGCTAACTATTTTCTTCCACTTGCGGCCTGATTTACAGATGGATTTCCTATTCATTCTACTTGCAAAATAAAAATTTACATAAGATATCACAACATTAAGATATCGGAGAACAAAGCACCATTTCTTGAAGATAATTTTAAATAGATTAAAATCTGGATAATAATATTTATGTCTGGTCACTTGGATTTTAAAATTGACTCTAACTGGCTGTGTATGTTATATACGGCCTAGTGTAAGTTAAATATATTAACTTCTTAATTATTCTTTGATATCTCTCTTTATTTGTTAGAATTGGAGTATAGGATAAACACAAAAGACATGATTCATCTTAATAGGAGTATTTATTGGCTCATAGATAGAGTACTGATTTCAGTTAAGTAGATCTAAAGTATATAATTCCTTTCTCAGATAAATAATTTTTGTTTGGACCGACAAATTTCAACCATTTGAGAAGCTTGAATCCTTTATTTCAAATTCTTTAGTTTGACTTTTCTCAATTTCATGTATGTTTTTATCAGTTACAATTATGTCATCTAATATACTCATGTTTATAAAATAAGATCTTATTTGCCAAAACTAGCTTAAATCCATACTATTGCCAAAACTAGCTTAAACCCATACTATGTCAGTGCATGATTTAATCTCCTTAACCATGTTCTTATATGCGCTTTTATTTACACAATGATCATTTTAGTTTACGTATGTTTCCTTCTTCTAGTGTAAACCTAAAGAGTGGATCCATAAACACTTCATCTATTATATTATAATGAAGAAAAGCATTCTTTACATCAACCTATTGCAGAAAATAGTATAGATTAATAGCAAGTGTACTGTGATAGTATGACACAACTAGAATTTTTATTTGGAAAAAATAACACAAATAGTATTGATCTTACACCAAGTGCAAAAGTTTATAATAATTAATACTAAAGATTTAGGTATAACCTTTTGTTATTAGCCTAGCATTGTATCTTTTGACTATTCCATTTAACTTATATTTTTTTGAAAAATTGAAAAGAATATTATTGTAGTTAAAACTAAATCAACGTTACAAATAGTTCAAAGCTTTAAGTCTACCATCGTATTGCAACATGACTTAAAAACAAAAACTCCCTAAGGGAGATAGAATGACCATTTTCATAATAAACAACAGCAAGAAACAATTACAAGCATCACTGAAGTTTCATCTTCATGGGAAAGCTCATTCACCATTTCTGGTATTTAGGATTTTGCTTTCTCTTCCTAATAGATTTCCTTTTTGTAGATTTAAGTTGCACACAAAAATCATCAGGGATGTCTGGAACATCGACTACAGCTAGTGGGGTATCACAGTCCTCTATTTATTCTATATCCCTTGTCTCCTGATTCTCAGTTTGTCCAACAGTTGGAGTTGGAGTCAGCATGTTGGCCCACTCAATTTGACAATGCTCCAAATATTTGGAAGTAAACTCATTCGTGCTACTGTCCAGATTCTCCCTATTTTTTGCGTTGAAATTATCCAGAGTTGTCTTTTCCAAGGAAATATATGTGATAACTTGTGCAGTCCTTACACCAACTACTTGATTATCGTTGTCTTCATCACCAGTAACTACATCCCCAGCACCAAAATGCACACCTACGACAACACTAGTAGTTTCATCCTCTACAAGAAGGCTATCTGTAACAACTTCAGATGTCCCAACATGCAATTGCATACATGATTCCTCACAGCCCGGAGAATCACTATGATTGTCAAACACCTCATGGTTTGAAGGTTCCTGCATAACATTATATTTTCCCAATCCAGAATCAGTTGGGGACTTGATAAGAGACATCTCAGAACAATCAACCATCTTAAAATTCCCAACCCTCAATTACACAATTGGATCCTCACAAGATAAAAAGTTCTTGCCATCAACAGGATTAATTATCCCATCTTTATGCAATGATTCCAGCAAATTATTACTTACTATCTGCCCATCCTCGGTCAAAGGAACCAACAACAATCTCCATATGGACTCCCATTGACTCTTGATCATTAGTAATATGTGATGTGTTCAGTTGAGACAGCTCTAACCCCTTGCTCAAGTTGGGAGATGTATCCTCCGTCGATATAGATTTGCCTTTCTCCCCAATAAGAATATGAGTCAATGCCTCTGTACCACCTTTTTTGAGCATAATGGTTACCATATCCAGATTTTCCTCTAGTAAGCCAGAGCCTGCCTTATCGTTGTCTATATTGTTTGTACCCATGAGTTCTTGTTGCTCGCCAGTGAGAAAGAGATTCCCCGTAAGCTTCCATATCTTGGTTGTTGTGTTGGGCTTCCATGGATAGGTAATCAAAATGCCTTTTTTCACAAATTCTCCATCATCTCCCAAACACCTAATAGACACACTGTCCAGTAAAGAAAAAGATTTCAGAACCTCAATACAAATTTTGGCATACCCGATTCTCTCCATTTGGGCTATTTGGGTGTCCATGGCTAAAGGCTCCCCAATGAGCTTGCAAGAAAGCTTAGGCCTTCTATCATCCATAGTTCTAAGGGAAAATTATGGAATTGTACCCAAATGGGGATTGTATCCACTATGCTTCTGTCTATAGCCATACCAGGCTTTCGTTTCTTAACAAAGAGAGGTTAATCCCCTATATGCCAGGGACCTTGCTCCAGTATAGCTAGCAATTGATTTTCATCTATAAATTTGAACAAGATAGAGCCATCTTCTCTCAACAGAACTTTCTCTAAACCCTTAGAGCCCCATCATGATTTGACCCAAGCATTTATAGCAAGAAACGTTAGTCGTTTAATCCAAAAAAAACCAGTAAGTGCAAAGGACCATACCTTTGTTCCAGCTTGTAATAACTCCATAAGAGGACTAACAACTCCAGAGGAAATGACCTTATCATAGAGCTTCAAAGATACCTTTTTCAGAGGTGTATATAGCTTGTTTTTCCATGCTCCAGCAAGGGAGGTCCTAACAAAGTTGGTATCGCTTAATCCACATGGATTTTGGATGAGCAGTTCACGAGTTAGAATAGGGAATTCATCCTGTGCCATAAATGTTTCCCCTCTCTCTAGGAAGGTCATGGAGGCCGAAGGGAGGCCCTTCATCAGGGGAGGACCCCCTACCAAAAACAACAAAAAGAAAAGCTGGGAACTGCAAAGAGCTAAAGGTCGGAAAAGGAGGAAACTAAAAAAGGTATAAAAAAAAAGGGAGGGAAAAAAGGGAAAAACAGGTAGAGAGAAGCCAGAGAAAAAGTTTGAGTGTGAGAGAGAAGACATTTCATACCAGTTCTTTTCTCCATTGAGCTTATATTTGACAATGAATATCAATTTACAGTCCATTGTCTTTTTTTAGTTGGTAATTCTACCATTTTCCAAGGATAAAAGTTATTTGTATTCCTTTTATGAATTGAAATAGTCGAGGGAATGAACATAAACATAACACATAGAACAAAAAAAATTAGGAAAAATATTTAGAAAAGATAAAATGGAATGAAAAATCTAGATAGCATCCTTAAAGAGATTTAAAATTAAGAACCTTAAAAAGCATTCGAAATAAGAAAAATAATAGTCATAACAATTTCAATTAAAAAAATTTTAAATTTAAATTATAAAACACAAAGGTGGAGCCAATCCAAAGAGGCGGTGATTCTTATGTTCTAATATACTATTATGTTGGTTGTGTAAACATAAAGTTTTCTATATAAAATCATTAAAAGTATAATTTGCAAACTCATGATCATTATCAAAATGAAAGTTTCTATTTTATGGTTAACTTGAGTGAGAATGATGCAATAGAACTAAGGGATAACAAATGAAACATGGCATTTGGATTTCATTAAGTATACCTAACTAACTATAATATAGTCTAATAAAAAAGAAAAAATATTTATGTTATGAAGTAGAAGAAGTAGAGAATGGACCTCATAAATCATTATAAAATATATGAAAAAGGAATTGTAATTTTATTAAAATTAACTTTAAAAGGACGTAATGGTTTTTGGCATAAATGCATTGTTCACATCTTAAACTACAAATAAACTTAATATAAAATAATTTAGAATTCATATGTTTTAAATAAGAGAAAGGTAGAGGTGTCAATCAACAATACTAAAGAATAATCCTCTCTCTCTATTAGATGTCCCTCTCTTTATTTAGAAGCCACAAATAAGAGCTTTTACGTAATAGTTATCCTTAAAATAATATAGATTATCCTTTTCCTTACTAATTCTAATTGTCATCTTCGTGAAAATTGTTCCTAAAAACTTAATAAATAGAGTAAAAATAATTTAACAATTAAGAGCCTTTGTTATTTTACTGATGAAGGGGGGAAGTTATTTGAAAGTGTACGTGTAAACAAAGTAGGGGGCATAGAAAATATTGGAAAAAAGATATAAATTTCTAACTCTTATGATTGATATAAATTACCATTAGTGACTTGTACGAACGTAATTAGTTAGATGTTAGGAAACCAATGATAGAAGAGTTACTAATCTTATTATTAGTGGCCCATGAATTAATAACCGAACCATCATAATAGGGAGAAGTAATGGATTAACTAAAATTACCTTCTTAAGAAGGTAACCGAGATTCATGAGAAGAAGTAGAAGTTGTGGTAATAACATTTTGATCATTTTTTTACTGTTTATTCGATTTGCTTGAGTTTATACTATTTTAGATAGCTATGCTTCTTTCAACAAACATTGAACTTATATGTATTTTTATGATAGCGGATGCAAAATTGAGATTAAGGAGTTGAGGAATCTTGAAGAGCTAAAATAGGGGTACCTTTTTAGACAACTAGAGTTGAAGCCTTTAACTAGACATTTGCTTCTATTGTCACTACTTGTTATACTTCTAAATGAACTAAGGAGTAGGTTTTTTTGCAATAAAAATAACAACCACCTAGTGAAAGTTCTGCCGATATACAGGGTCTGAGGAAGTTTAATAGTATCCAACCTTACTCCTAACGGATAGAGAGGTTGTTTTCGATAGACCCATATGAAAAAAATATAATAATAATAATAATAATAATAATACAAATACAAATAAATAATAATAATACAAATAAGTAGTAAATAAATAATAAAATAAATATAAAATAAGGTATTGAATAAAAATAAAAGATAAAAAAGTAAATAAATACTCAAATAAGAAAAAAGACAAGTAAATAAATAAATCAAATAAATTATTACAATAAAACATTTAGGCTATAATAAATATAGAATAAGGTATTTAATAAAAATAAAAGATAAAAAAGTAAATAAATACTCAAATAAGAAAAAAGACAAGTAAATAAATAAATCAAATAAAT
>JAOSBN010099725.1:0-11406 GCA_027563595.1 Erythroxylum suave
GTAGCCCCTGGACGGTTATTGCATTTCTTGCAGCAACTGCTACTATTTTCCTGACATTCCTGGCAACTTATGTTTCTGTCAAAGACTATTGTTCAGGAGAAGACAGGCAAGAGGATGCTTCCTTTTGTGCTTTCTTCTAACAACTCACCATCCATGACCTGCTTTCTGCTCTACTTGTTGTTGGTGTTATATATGCACTTGTGTGCGTGTGTTTGTACGATTCTGCATTCGCGTTTTGATTTCTGCCATGTTTCTTCTTTAATGCTTTTTTTTTTGGGTCGTCAATGATATTTTAATTGGATCCTGTTGCCTGTTAACTTTGTGTGTCCTGCCTCCTAATTTTCCTAAAAACTCCTAAAGAAGCGTCAAAATTTTGAATAGGATTGATAATGGGTCAAACCGAAATCTCCTGAGCCTTGAGCTTGAGCCCAACTAATTTTTAATCTTGAGTATGAGCCTAATTAAATTGGCTTGGATCGTTAACTTTTAAGTGTAATAATATAAAAAAAACTTTTGATATTATTACTGTATAAAAAGATTTTTGATATTTCATACATTATTATTTAGAACTTTTGACGATAACAAGGATAACCTCCTTTAAAAATACAATTTTGACTTTTATCGTTATTTTAAGTTTTATATTAAACTCATATTTATTTATTATTAATTCATTATATAATAATAGATATTGGTATATTTTTTATTTCAATAAAATAATATATTATTTTTACTAATTCTTATAAGTTTTACTTCTGATTTATTATATATCGGTTTTATAGCGGTTCACTATCAGTTAAACTTCTAAACCTTAAACCTTTTCTTTGACCAGTTCGATGTCCGGTCCGATTTTTAAAACATTGCTTTTTACCAATAATAATTGCTTAATTAAATGATGATTGTTTTTAACTTTTAATTGATAAATTTGGATCGTTAATTTTTATATTGAACCCAAACTCAATCAAACTTGATATTAGATTGTTGGCTTTTATTCCATGTCAAAGTCCAAACTAGAATTTGTTTTAAATCTAACTGAGGTCATTGACCGTTATTATGGTTAAACTTGAAATTTTTTGTCAAAACTCCATTAAATTAGATTTAATTTGTTGATTTTGAATATGAACGAACTAATTTTCTAACTTACCATCCTCCCACCAACTAATTATGTTAGACATTTTTGCCCCTAAAGGCAATTTTGTCAAGTTCCCATAGAATGGATAGTTATTAATTGTAAATTTGGCTTTTAAATAAATTACCAGCTAAGTTACGTAATTTGATCCAGATAAAAATAATAAAGTGGCTATAATGATCTAAAACAATAGGTCAAAGTCTGGGTAGAAAATATATCTCTTTTAGTGTAAACCTAGTCCATATCGACCTTGTGATAAGAAACCCGATATGAA
Organism: Erythroxylum suave; assembly: GCA_027563595.1. NCBI lineage: Eukaryota > Viridiplantae > Streptophyta > Magnoliopsida > Malpighiales > Erythroxylaceae > Erythroxylum > Erythroxylum suave. Next base: position 1,401 of record JAOSBN010099725.1, read on the forward strand.
AGCTATATATATAGTTTAAGGTCTCTTGTAGTTGCTCATATCAATCGTAAGCATAAGAAATCTCTGACCCGTTAAGACAGCTTACGTTTTGAGAAAACTATAGAAAGACCTAGATCGCGTCCCGATGATAGATTCCCGTGAAGATGACGGTGGATTCGAACTCGTTTCAATTTTGAAAAGCTCGTTTGAAGTTGAGCAACCGAAATCAAGTACATTCCACATTTCTCCATTTTTTGCTCTTTCATGTTCGATCTAGGATACGTAACTAAGGTACTGTTATGTATTACACGTGATATTAGAGCAGTGATATGATCAGGTAGTTAAAAACGAAGATTTTATTATTTTTCTCTCCATAAGATTTTAGGAGAGTTAACTTCCGTTTCTCAGTTTTTTCTTACTTTTTATTGTATGAAAGTAATATATATGTGTTTAGCCTTGAGAAACAGGTTGAAAACGGGCCTAGAAAGTCGAAAAACGATCCCAAAAGGCGTCAAAAATTGCCATTTTTTTGGTGAGTAGTTGGAAGACGTCGGGCGTGTGGCACATGCGCCCGACAGGGAACAGTACCACTCGTTGGGGCGACGCAAATGCCAGATAGACAGGCAACATGTGGTTGGCTGTGAGTGGGCGCATCTGCGTTTGGTGCGCCCATACGCGTCTTGCGCCAGACGCATCTCCTGTGCATCCTCGTTGGTGATGTTTGACACGTGCCATCAGCACTGATGTGCAGTGTGTCAGTAGGTTGATGCAGGGGTGACATCAATAGGTTGACATCATGCTGACATCAGCCCATACGGACACATCTACAATATCAAAAAAGCACAAAAATTCCAGATTTCCCATAAGGGTGCCCTGGGGTGTTTTGGGTCAGTTTTTGGGTTCGGGAAAATTTATAAAGTGTGTTTTTCCATTTTCTGGGTTATTACATTAGAAATAAATTAAGGTTTAAATCTAGAAAAAGGAATTAAGGTGTTCTGAATCCGATTTCGAGTGAATTTTCACACTTCAGACATCATATGAGGGAGATACTTCAAGTTTTTATATCTTGGGTCTTATATTTAGTGTTCGGGATCGCATGATAGTTAATCGGAAAAGGAACAAAGATATTCTGAAGCCATTTTTGAGTGAATTTTTGTGCAATGAACTTGCCATAAGGGAGATAAATAAGATTCTTGTATCTCGGCTGGTCAGTTTGGTATCTAGTAATGTACGATAGTTACTCTACTGAGATTTTTCTTTTTTCGAAAGTCTCAAATGAAGTTTTCAAATAATATCTTCAACACAAGTGTGTGACAATGAGACTGTGTATTAGGGTTTTTGCATTTATTGATGTTACATTGTCACATACCATATGCTTATAAAGAATGTGAGGATGACATAGCAATGTATCCTTTGTATTTGTGGACTTTTTGAGTGCTGATAAGAATGTAGTCACCACAGTGACCTTTCGAGTCAGTATTTTGAATTGTTCTCCTTACATGTTAGGGGATGTCTCTGGTCTCATGTTTGGTTATTTTGCCCACTGGTGTTAGCCTTACATGAGATTTTGAGATGTGCAAAAAGGCATTAGATAGAGGAAGGTCGTTGCTTAAGTGAAATATTCACCTACAGATGGTAGTGTCATGACAATTGATCGTTTATACTCTGATCGCTTTTATGTGTGGAGGTCTAGTTCCATATATTATGCATTCAGCCCATAAGTGTTTTATAATATGTGTGATCAGATTTTCAGTAAAGATACTTTTTAATGGCTTTAATATCACTGTTATTTTACATTTGTGCTGATTTAATCAAAGTTACTATATAGTCACCTTTTCGGTCAATAAAATTAGTGTCACTATTGAAACCCTGACCGGTTTCAATACAAAGAATTAAATAGAGGATGTATTGAATGTTATAGATATAGCTAAGGTTGATATGGCCATACAGATGGATAAGCCATCTCCACCTACATCCATAAGCTCGAAAGCTCATAAAGCAGTTTATGAAACCCAGGATCGATTTGACAGATTGTGTCTTATGATTATTAAGAAATCCATACTTGGCCATCTGTTAAGTGGACTTCCGGACATAAATATATTGAGGATAATCTCTTGGTAATGTCTCCCAGAGGTACATAGTCTCATCCAGTGTTGAGACAAGTGCCTTGATTAAATAATTATTCTCCATGAGGTATACGGGAGAAAGGGGAGTAAAGGAATACATATCAAGAATGATCCATCTTCAAAGTAGATTGAAGATATTAAACATTCCTCTTCCTGATGTCATTATAGTTCACCAAAATCTGAACATACTCCCTCCAGAGTTAAGTAATCTGGTGATGACATATTATTGACAGGATGAGGAATGAGACTTCAATGCTTTGATTACCCATTGTGTTGCAAAGGAGGAGATACTTAAACTTGCTACTCCTACAGTCCTTGACGCAGCTAAAGGGAAGGCAAAGATGAAACCCACTAAGATCAAAAGTAGGAAGACTGAATCTTCTCCACATACTGATGTTGGTCAATCTAGTGCTAATAAAGGTCTTAGGGACATAAAGTAACCAGCAATATAAGGCCTAGAAGGAAAGATTGTGACCACTAGATAGCTCCTTAGCTTATACACTTATGAATTTGATTTGCAATAATCACAGTAAGTACTTGGTGGCTATATAGTGGAGTATCTGATTAAGGTGTTTCCACAATGCAAGGGGTTCATATCCATGATAAAGCCAAACAAAGGGAGGGAGGAACTGATGGTTCACAGTAATGAAGAAGTGCAAATAGTATCTATAAGGGATGTATGTACTAAACCAAGTTGCAAGGTTCATTTTGGTTTCTACATGACACATTTTATATGTGATCTTTGGATCAATTTGGACAAAGAAGGTTGACGTTTTGTATTTAATGTTTTTATTATATAGTTATGATTAATGCAAAACATATTGGTACAACTTTCTTGTCATATGGTTTGTATAGAATGTGTCTTACCCCAAATTAGATATATGCTTATTCGTATCTTACTAAACAAGTTATGAAATGAAAGACCCTGACGAATGAAAAGTCATATATAGTATGGTATAAAAGTTTAAGCTACATTTTCAGAGCTAGTGTTGAGAGATTGATTAAGGAAAGCATTCCCTCAATTCTAGATTATGATGATCTGGGAACATGTGTTAATTATTACAGGGGTAAGTTGACTAATAAGGATAGAGAGGTTAACCCATACTTCTGACTTGTTGAGTCTAATACATACGGATATCAACAGACCTTATATAATTGAATTATGCAATTCTGAATGTATTCTGACGTTGGTTGATGATTATTCCCATTAAATTTATGTGCTTTTGCATAAAGACTGAAGGTTGACAACTAATTGGGAAAATTCATCAAGATAGTCAGATTTGACCATAGAGGAGAATACATGACAAACATGGTGTTTCAAGACTTGAAAAGGTTCGTTTGTCAGATATATAGAATTGGTTGGGATAATGACTTAATTCACTATACCAGCTAGTCTTGAGCAAAATAGTGTGTTGCCGAAAGGCATAACCACACCCTAAAGAACTTGAAAATGTCAATGCAAAATAAGACTAATCTACCTGATTATCTAAAAGTGTGAAAACCCAACTTTGCATACATTCGTGTATGGGGTTGCCCTACCGAGGTTGTATAATCCTTATAAAGAAAAATTGCATGCTCACTATGCTCATTGCTATTTAGTAAAATATCCTAACCACTCTAAAGGCTGCAGATCTTACTGTAGATAAGGAGGGAATATAATAGTGGAATCACTAATAGCTAGGTTTCTGGAATACGATGTCTATGATGATGGTGAACTCTTTGACCCTTCAGATGATAACAGGGAGGATACTATAGTTATTATGTACCCACCACTCATACAGTAAGATCCGGTGCATCTAGGTCTTTGCACCGTGCCAGTATAGGAACAGAAACCCATACTTGTACATATAGAGGTTCCTGGGGGTACAAGATCTAATGCAGTTGTGAAGGTCCACCAGAGTGAGATGACCTATTATTCCATCTAATATCATAATCTATTAGCTGAACAGGACTATGATATTAGACACGTTACGAATTCAGTAACTTTTACAAAAGTTGTTTCTGAACCTAATGTGGAATTGTGGTAGGTTGCAATGACTTATGAAGCATAGTAAGGCTTGGGATCTAGTTGATTTTGTAGTGGAATTGCAAACCTGCCAGTTGTAAATAAATTTTAAGACCTAAAGGATTTTAGGATAAAGTTCAGTGGTTTATGGGCTAGCTTAATTGTCTGATGGTTCACTTAAGGAGAAATGTTGGCTTTAATGTTACTTTCTGTCTCGTATCCTCAAAGGATACATTTTGAGTGATTAAGGTAGTTGTAGCTCATAATGATATAGAGTTACATCAGATGGTTGTCAAAACTACTTTTCTGGATAAAGACTTTTATAAAGTAATCTATACGGTATAATCCAAAGGATTTTAGGATCCAGATGGAACTGACATGGTTTGCATGTTATGCAGATCAATATATGGTTTACATCAAACCTCCTGAAAGTGATACGTTATACATGATGAGGTTATGAACTCTTTCAGCTTCATTGAAAATAAAGTTAAAAGATGCTTATACTATGAGATCAGGGGGAGCAAAGTTATCTTCCTATTTATTGCCTAAGGATGATATTTTGCTCACGTCAAATTACTTGACCATTGTGTATGAGGTTAAGCAACTTTTGGTCAAGAACTTTGACATAAAGGACTTTGATGCAACAATTAGGACAAATCTTAACACTCATTATACCTCTCATTGAGTGCATACATCTCACTGAGTGCATACATTGAGTATATGCTACAAAGGTTTAATACGGTTAACTGTAAACCTGTCGTATCACTTATCTCTCATAGTAAGAGATAATATTTGGAACAATATCCAAAGAATAAAGTAAAGAGAGAGGTTATGAGGAATGTTCCATATTCTAGTACAACTGATAGCCTAATGTATGTTTAGCTATGTACTAGGTTGAACATTGCATTTACTGTTTGACTGTTTGGTCAGTATCCGGTTAACCCAAATGTAGACCATCAAAATGCAGTCAAGTGAGTGTTGAGATAATTAAAGGGAAACAAGGATTGTATGTTGACATATAGAAAATTCAATAGACTAAAACTCGTAAGGAATTTAGATTTAGATTAAGCTATGTGTCCGGATAATTGAAAGCTCACCTAAGGTTATAGTTAAGGTTGTAGATCGTACAATATCATAGAAGAGTGTCAAGTAGACACAGGTGATTTCTTAAACATGTATGCAGAGTGCATACTATGGGGCTGCTTCATAGATAGTTTAACTTAAAATTTTAATTTCTGATATGTCTGTGGTTGACTCAGTGGCTATATCCATTCGGTTGTAATGTGATAATTAAGTTGCAGTGTTGTTTAATATCAACATTGAATATCACAAGATCTTAGCAAATTAAGGTCAAATATTTGACCATGAAGTAGTTGACACAAAAATGTGACATTAAGGTTTGGAGCATTTAAGGACCGAGGGGCTAAAAGTCGATTCTTTAATTAAAGGACTTTGCCCGCTTGTGTTTGAAATACAAGTATATAGTATGGGTGTTCTGAAGTCTTTAGACACTGTTAGTTAATGGATCGTTATGTTTGTTCCACGTACATTTGTACGTTTTGATTTATTATGACGATATGATAGTTCATCAATTAATGATGATCATTGTTCATCCTCAGTAATACATGTTATCATGCATTATCATAATACATATGAAAGTCTTAAGATTTGTGTCATTCTTAAGCATTTGAATGACATTGGCATTTATAAAGATTGACCTTGAGCCTATGTCATTTAGACACGTAAAGTTTTATATGGATATATCCCTAAAGTTTTATATTGTAGTTTAGCATTCAGTTGGAGAACTTAAAGGTTCTCTCTGATGCTATTTAGTATTTGGTGAGAGGAAACAAGTTTTCTCTAATGCTGTTTAGCATTTAGTGAGAGAAAATATGATTTCTCTAATGCAGTTTAGCATAAAGTTAGAGATATCGAGCCCTACAGACAAAGATGATACGTATTAGATCATAAAGGTATCGTTGTAGTTTGCCACACTCCATTTTCCCATTCATATTAGTGAGGTATTAGGTATACGTGATTATATTAGATCTGTGTCACACATGACACATGCATTTGATACTTTTCGGTATCAAAAGCCTTGCAGGACAGAATGATGAGCTTTCATTATCTTTAGATCAAATGTTTTGTTTTTAAACTTAGTTGACTAATACAGTGCGTAGCTTAACCGATCGAGTTTTTAAACTTGAGTAAAACTGCAATTAATAATTTTCCAAGAGGGAGAATATTAGACATTTTTGCCCCCAAGGGCAATTTTGTCAATTTCCCATAGAGTGGATAGTTATTAATTGTAATTTTGTCTTTTAAATAAGTTATCAATTAAGTTACGTAATTTGATCCAGATAAAGATAATAAAGAGGTCCAATAAATGATCTAAATCAATGAGACGAAATCCGGGTAAAAAATGGATCCCTTTTAGTGTGGACTTGGTCCATATTAGCTTTGTGATGGGGATGCCTGATATGGAAGCTATATATATAGGTTAAGGTCTCCTGCAATTGCTCATATCAATTGTAAGCGTAAGGAATTTTTGACCTGTTAAGAGAGCTTACGTTTTGAGAAAACTGTAGAAAGACCTAAACCACATCCCGATGATGGATTCCTGTGAAGATGGCGGTAGATTCGGGCTCGTTTCAACTTCAGAAAGCTCGATTGAAGTTAAGGAACCGAAATTAGGCACATTTCATATTTCTCCGTTTTTACCCTTCCACGTTCGATCTGAGATACATAACTAAGGTACCGTTATGTATTACAAATTACCCACAATAAAGCATGGGTTGGCCATATAAGGAGGGCATAGGATAACACTTATCATTGACAATGAGTTAAGGTATTGAATTTGGTTTGAACAAGATCTAAACTTTTTTAAATAAGTTCCAAAAAAAGCTTAAAGTTTAACTAAAATTCAACTATTAAATTTAAAATTAAAATTCAATCAACTCAAATTTTGATAAAATTGATGTCAACTAGATGATCTTGAGCTAAAATACTTTCATATGAAATAATAATTAATGATTTTTATATAAAATATATATTAAATTATTTAAATATACATTCTTAAAAAATGATGAAATATAAAAGTTTCAATTCTTCTCCATCGATAAATATAAAAAAATTAAAAACAATCATAAACAATTTTATTAATTAAAAGATCATTTTAATTTACAATTTTATCAATTAAAAGTTCATTTTAGTTCAACCATCATCATCATCATCACACCCAGTGAGTCCTGCATGAAAGCGGGGTCTGGAGAGATCTGATAGTACGCAACCTTAGCCTTATAAAGTAGAGAGGTTATTTTTGGTGGACCTACATGCAAATGTGACAATGAAAAAGTGATGCAGTTTAAAAGAGTAGATATGAAAACCGATATGCTAAAAGTGTATGTAAATAAAATTAAATAAGTAAATAAATAAATAAAATAAAATAAAGTAGAACCAAAGAAGATACTTGATATGGTCCCCATATATGCTAGGATAGAAATAAGTACACATTTTAAAGAGAGAATGATAAGACAAAGAATAACTAAAATTGAGAACTGAACAAACACTAAGAGTTGAGCTATCAATTTTAGAATGAAGTAGCTAAGAAAAATATTTAGAAGAAATTGAATGCCAAAATCACGTTGTTTACTTGGATTTTATTTGGAAGTAAATTACTACTACTCACCAAACATCCAAGTACCTATTATGCTAAGTCCACAACTGCTTCAACACAAACTATCTTTTTATAGTAAGTCTAATATCCTTACCACCAGATAAAAGGGGCAAGCTTTGTAAACACTGAATGCATCACTTGAAAGGTAAAAAGATGACTTCACAAGCATCCTCCTAAAGGGATTAATCTAAAAATTGACCACAAAACTTTCGAAAAAGACCTCTAGTGCTAAAATATGTGAAGTCAGTAAAGAGACAACAAATTAATCAAACTAATGCTATCACAACAATGTTACTAAACATGACACTGTCGATTTCTAGGTAAATGAATGTGCAAGATTTGCACCCCTAGTGGGTGTCCTAGCTAATTAAGCAAACATGACATAGCATGAAAACCTACAGGAAAATTTACGTGTTGATCGATCATCCAAACTACAGAAACTAACTAAAAAGGTGCATCCTACATTTCAAATTTTGATCTCACATTCATCAATTATAAATCCTTCACGACATTGATAAAATTCCATACAAAATTGGTCTCCATCTCTGGTCTTTCTTAGAACTACTAAAAATTCCTAAAGAAACACCACAGAAATTGAACCTAATTATGGTTGTCGAGAAAACCAGAAGAAAAAGAATGCAGAAAACGTAAAACTACTCCTAAAGTGGTATGTCGAAATTCTAAAACTATGCTAATACTAATTATTCCATGAACAATAGCAATTGTCTCCCTTTTATGCTTTTCAATCTCATCTTTTTCCATGATCTTTAGCAGATCACACCTCCCACGTATTCAGGTTGCAAATCTCCAACAATATGATCTTCCAAGATTATGAAAAATTCAAAAAAATCATATTTGAATTTAAAAATAGATTCTGTAGATGGTTTCCATCTTTGCACGTGCCCATACTTAGTCACTGAATTTATTGCCAAACTGGAAATTTTGGGTTATCTTTGTTTCCTGTGCATCTTTTCTATTCAATTTCTTCTCTTCAATGTTGAAAATCAGCTGAGAACAATTAAGGAAAAAATTGATCAATTTTGAATAATAATTTCAACATATGAGAGAGATTTATATACTAGATGAATGCAAAAAGACAACTTAACAGAGGCCCTACATATAGCTTTGTCATACTCTATATTTGTGAACTTGTTTTTCAACTACTCATTAATTTTGTGGACATTTTTTCAACACTCCCTGTAACTTTTCGATATAAAACAGTGCAGCTCCATTAATGATGAAACAGGTAAGTGTTGTTATTTTCTATCTTTTCGTGTGTTAATTCTCTTTGTTCTTGAGGTTCGAAGTTATACTTAATGGAATTAATCTTATTTTATGTCAAGGTGTATTTTGGAACTTAACAAAAAGAATTGCGATGATTTTGCGATAAAAAGAGCTGAATTAGACGTTGACACTAATTAGAGATGGCCTCGTGCAGCAACCAGAAGCTTGAAACATGACAGGTTGGAAGTTTAAAGTAAAACGACGTTGGAAAGTGGGAGTAGTCCAACCAAAATGCAACACCAAATGAGGAAGCATAAGCAATGACATCTGTCCAAGCAACATCCAAAGCATCAACGTGTGTATTTGTCCCATCAACACGCTATAATGGGAAGCATGTGTCGTGCAAAACACACAATAGAGGGCAGACGTGGACAAAAAGAAGGGACTTGGGAATTAAAAATAAAATCACGCAAAGTGGGCGGCATGAATTAAAAAGAACCTAAAGACTTTATTTAAAGGGGAGGCAATAGAGGGGGCTGCATTAGAAACACAAGAAGGCGGCAGATAGAGAAAAGGTTAAAAGTGGCGTGAATTAAAGAACCCAGGGAGACTTTATTTTGTCAGATGAATCAATAGTGAGTGGAGCCTTAGAAAAATCAAGGTTGCGGCTGGGAGAGGAGGTGCTGGCGCAGTGCGTGAGTTCAGTGAGAATAAAAAGAAAGGAAGCTGCCGTAGATAGCAAATAGAAAAGAATGCTCGTGACAATCCCAAGGTCAAAGATAGTCGAAATAGTTAAGAAAATCATGATGTTGGATAACTAAACTTTTATTTCTTGGTTTACGGAATCTTAGTTATTGAACTTTGCGTATTGTGAAATTTTTGTTCTTTATTTCAATCGATTTATTAGTCAATTATCAATTATTTTTCTGGGTCATTATTTGATTGTTTAATTTGATAGCTAGGTGCGCAACTAGTTTGTGTTTTTATTCAATCAAT
>JAOSBN010099746.1:0-11405 GCA_027563595.1 Erythroxylum suave
GTTCTAATAATATGACATATAGATTATTTAATAAATTATCTCATAATAAATTAAATAATCATAAACAAGAAATATTAAACTCGTAAGTGTGTGACCATATAGTTTCATCACTAAGCTGGTAGTAATTAATCCAATTAATTACTAATCAAGGTTGGTGTCTAACAACACTCCTCAACAACCGGATAATGTGAAGTAGTAACCTTACAAAGACGGAACTTGGTTAAGGATAATGTATTATTACCTTCCTTTATTACAACTCCGGATTATTCTAAGGTATGGTTTAACCATTAAACCCTATTAGATAACCAACTATGTTACATGTCGATCATTAATGATTGGTGAGTGAGCTAAGAAAATCCTTTCCTCATTCATTTAATCGCCGTAGCCAAGGTCTTGAAATAACCATGAAGATCAATGACAACATAGAACTCAAACTCATTACCTAGAGTTGATGGATCCTATCTTGACTTACCACTAATCAGATAGGTACTTAATTATATCCAATGAGCATTCAACTAGCATGTTTACATACTAGGTGTTTGACATCAAAACATATTAAATGACCTATTGATTACTATGATGATCTCAGGTCAAAGGATAAATATACATTTAAATCCTTGTGAGAATATCCCACTTGACAGTTCATAGGTAATATTAATCGTTGGGAATTTTTAGTTTGGTCAGTTCAGTGATTATATCTCCATATGCATCATCTATATATGTAACATAGTAAATGAGATCTACTAATATCCATCCAATATATACTATTACATATATATTAATCTAACCAAAACATTAAAGTCCTCATTTGATGATCCTACGATTAAGAACACTTTTAGATTAATCCTAAAGACTTGACTCTTATTATCACAATCTCCATTATGATGGCAGGTGTATAAATTTAATCAAGGATTTATCATATTAGGATAAAATCAATAAACATAATATGATAATATAATCATTTGCCGTGTTATTAAACAAAGTTAATAATCACAAAACAAAAGTGTTCAATCTATTACATAACGATTGGGTCATGGGCATAATTCCAAAATCTCCCACTTGACCTAGACCCAATCAGTCATGAACTTTAATCCTATTTTTCACTTGTGTTTATCAAACTCCTTTAATCCAAATGCCTTAGTAAAGGGATCTGTAACATTCTTCTTTTCTGTAACGTTTTGAATTTGAATGTCCTCACGCTCAACAATTTCTATAATTAGATTAAATTTCTGCAAAACATGTTTAGATCTTTGGTGTGACCTTGAATCCTTAACTTGTGCAATAGCACTGGTATTGTCACACAATAAAGGAACAACTTCCTTTATTAAAGGAACTACACCAAGTTCAGTTAAGAACTTTTTCGTCCAAACAGCTTCTTTAGTCACATCGCATGCAACTGTGTATTTTGTTTTAGGATCTGAATCAGCTACAGTAGCTTGCTTGGAACTTTTACAACTCATTGCTCCTCCATTCAAGTTGAAAATATAGCAAGTATTAGATTTGCTATCATCCTTATCTGATGCAAAGCTAGCATCAGTATAGCCTATTAACTTTAATTCATAGTCTTCGTATATGAGGAATTGGTCCTTAGTTCTTCTCAAGTACTTAAGGATGATTTTAACCACTTTTTAATGTTCCTTGCTTGGATTACCTTAATAACTACTCGCTATTCCTAGCGTGTAGGCTACATTGGGCCTTGTACTTGTCATGGTATACATGATAACTCCCACTGCACTGGCATATGCGACCCTACTCATGCACTCTCATTCTTTTAGGGTTTTAGGACAATCCTCCCTACTAAGAGAAATTCCAGTGCATAACCTTTTTTGGAATTTCCATGTGATATTTTTTAAGATAGTATCAATGTACATGGATTGGGAGAGCTTTAGCAACTTCCTTGATCTAACTCTATAAATCTTGATTCCAAGAATGTAAGCTGCTTCTCCCAAATCCTTCATGGAGAGCTATTCAGATAGCCAAATCTTTGTCTTTTGCATGGCTAGCACATCTTTTCCTATTAGCGATATGTCATCTATATATAGCACTAGGAAAATAACTATGCTCCCACTAACCTTCTTGTACACATATGGCTCTTCTTCACATCAAACAAAATAGAACTTTGTGATTGTTGTATTGAAGCGTATATTCCAACTTTGTGAAGCTTACTTCAATCCATAAATGGATATTTAATTCCTACATACTTTATTAGGAGCAAATAGCAATGTGAAACCTTTAGGTTGAGTCATATAGATATCCTCCTTAAGCTCTCCGTTAAGAAATGAAGTTTTCACATTTATTTGCCATATCTCATAATCATAATATGCAGCTATAGCAAGTAGAATCCGAATATATTTGACCATTGGCATAGGGGAAAAAGTTTCATCATAATCAATGCTTTCCTTTTGATTACATCCCTTAACAACAAGACGAGCTTTATAGGTTTTAATCTTCCCATTTGCTCCAATCTTTTTCTTAAATACCCATTTACATCATATGGGGTTTTATATCTTTTAAGGGATCAACCGAAGTCCATACTTTGTTGAATCTCATAGATTCTAACTTGGATTCCATAGCCTCAATCCACTTCTCATCATCTAGACTTGCTATAGCCTCTTTGTAAGTCTTAGGGTCATCATCAATATGATTATCCTCGTCAGCTTGCACCATTAAATTTAATGTAATATTCTGATATCCATGTTAACGCTAGAATAGTAATTTATAAGAAAGTATTGTGAAATTAGGAAAATGCACATCATGCATAAGTTAATTGTGACATACACATTTATTTTGCATATTCATATGATTGTACATGCATTCATTGGCATTTCCAAGTAAATTTGATTTATAAGTGGAAATTGTGGATTAAATTGGAGTGTACTAAATATGTTTTGGAAATTTTGGTATATTACGTATATTTTGAAATTTTTGGTGAATTTTGGAAAAGAGTGATTTATGGACTTATGAAAGAGTGACATGTGGCACTAATGTATAAGTGACAAATGGCTTGTTTGTGTGATGACAAGTGTAAGGCATGCAAGCCTACACGCAATGTGTATTTACGTGTGGTTTATGCTGGGATTAGGAAAAGATCAATATAGCTTATGTTGTTCACTGTTTTCACCACCGAATAGGTATTGAATGTGCCTTTTTTTTGTTGAGTTACTCTTTGGAATCTACAGCTAAACCTCGCAAGTAGTTTTGCTGATGTTTTCTGGTGTAAATATGTACATGCATGCATGGGTTTGGAAATTAATGTGTATATATATATGTTCTGTCCTATTTGAAAGAGAAAAACTGAATATGGATATTTTGTTTTTGCAAAGTTGTTTGAGAAATCAAATGATGTAAGATACTATTGAGTTGAGTTGGAGTTAAATGAATCATTGAGGTTGTGCTAAAAAAAATGTTCTGTTATCTTTTAGGAAGCTCACGTATATAGTTAATAATCACTGTTCATGCATGAAAATGTCCGTATTAATAGACGTAAGTTGATTGAGTTTGGAATTAAGGGAACGAGCTTAAGTAATGTGGTGTTTGGGGAACTATGGTGCTAATGTAAAGTTTATCTTGAAATGAGTTTTTGCTGATAATGAATAAGTCAAAAAATTTGAAAAGTGCTAGAAACTGAGTTTACTCGAAATGTACTCTGTTTTTGGTGTTAGTATAATTGTGTCTGTTATGTATGACATTAGGTGTTTAAGTGAGAATTCTAGATTTTTTGACTTGTGTATGTTGATGAGCTAAAGATAAGTTAGAATGGTTTTAAGTGATCTTTTGAATTAATTGGTGTAGTCATTAACGTAGAAAAAAAATGACAGTAGAAAGAGAATGAAAATGTGACATTTTGGATTTGTAAGTTTTGAAGTGTAAAGTCGATTATGATGTATTTGGATATTGTATTTGGAAATAGAAATGCTGAATAGATGAGTTTTGAACTGAAGGAGTTTGGAAATGAAAAAAAAAACTGGGTTGGTGAAGAAGATGAAGATTTGCGTGCTAGAGAGAGAAAAGGTGTTGGTTTATATGTGTGGGTTAGGAACTAGAGTATTCCTAAGTCTTTTGGCTATAACTTTTTCATCTGAACTCGAAATGACTTGAAACTCGAATTAATGGATTCCTAAGACATTTTTATTTCTCCAAAAAAAAATTAGAGCTATCTTAATTCATTTGAAAGTGATTGATAGGATGAAAGTGTGGAAGTCTGCTGGAATGTTATGAAGTGGAAAATTTTCATGAACATGTATTGGCATTCTGATGAGAACTTAAGTTGTAGACTTCTGAATGAGTTGATTATTAATTCAGGTTAAACTAGAGAAATATTTCTACAAATTTATTCTAGAAGTAGACTTTTAATTCTATCTTTAAGATTTTAGAAATTGGCATGTATTTGAGTCTCAGCTTAGGCTATAGCACTACCAGGGACAGAAATCATATCCTGTAGTTATTGAATAAACTGCATTGATGTAAGCTGAATTAGACTGAGGTGTCTTCACCAAATTTGTATCTTATTCTCTTAGTTTTAAATTGGTATAAAGTCTGTAATTTGTGGACATCTGACCTGAAAGATATAAGTTGCACAATTAGAGGGAATGATCATGTACTAGCCAAAAGGTGAAATGTGCACAGTTTGTGGTATTTTGTGCATAACTCATCGAATACTAAATAAAATTGGATGATATTAGAATTATTAGAAACTTAAGACACTGTAGAACAACTTTCCATAAGGAAGTTTTGCCTAATTTTGTCATTTACCCTATCAGATTAATTATGCAAAGCTGACCTGAAATCATATGGGTAGAAAATTTGTAGTGATCAATTAGGTTATGAAATTGATTTCACATTGTTTTATTTTGGTCAAAATTATAAGTACCAACTGATATTTATGAGGGCTTTGATATCTAATCGATTTCATGATGATAATTACGATAAGATACCCGGAATTGTCATACTTTCTACACATTGATGTGCATAAAAGAACACTTGTACATTTGTGCAAAAATGTGATATTTGTGCATGTGTTATGTATGTTTTAGAGGAGCACATCAGATGTCAGAGCAATAGCTTCTCAGAGCGTACTATGAGTCAACCCAGATGATTTCCTAGGATTGATTTGATTTGAATTTAATTTGTTTTATTAACTTCCAATATTATTAAAATGTTTGTAAGTTGTTTCTGGAATCCAGACCTGAGGTCCGAGGGGTTTAATAGTTGGGTATGTATTGGGAGTGTTTTGATTTGATATGAATTCGACATTTGATTCTCAACAAAAGTTGAATGCCGGAATTAGGTCCGATGACTATGAGATTCTGATTATGAAT
The DNA here is from genome assembly GCA_027563595.1 of Erythroxylum suave. Lineage (NCBI taxonomy): Eukaryota > Viridiplantae > Streptophyta > Magnoliopsida > Malpighiales > Erythroxylaceae > Erythroxylum > Erythroxylum suave. Next base: position 5,319 of record JAOSBN010099746.1, read on the forward strand.
TATGAATGTCTACTATACATGACTTAATTTTGTATTTGATGCATTTCATAAATGTATGCTCAGATAAAGACGTTGTGACCGGAGTGGCCAGTATCAAGCACTTGCACATAGTGCTTTGCTCCGTGATATATGATTTGACACGTAGAGCTATGCTCCGTGATATATGTTTCTGACCGAGCCTAATGGGCCAGTATTTGCATATGTGATAGGCACTCGATCACAATATTAATAACGAATGTGGAGTCTCATATGCATCTGTATTTGTTTATATATGATCTGATTTGCAATGAATAAATGATGTGCCATGACAGTGTGAGTATTTGGAATAGACATGTTCTATATGAATAATTGCGAAGTATGTGATTTGTGTGTGTGAATCTAGTGAAATCATAATTGATGGTTCACTCGTTGAGTTTGCAAAACTCATAAAAATTGCAATGTGATTTTTCAGGTACGAGACAGGAGACTTAGTGTTTATTCTAGATTTGAAGAATGTTTTGGACGGTGATTAGAATTGAATTGGTTACAACTACGAATTGCTCCAACTCTCATTCCTCTTGATCACTCGTTTCCTTCTCTAGCGATAGCATCTGATCTCACCAACACATTGACACGTTTATGGCGACCCTTGACCAAGAGGGGAACTTGGCCAAATGGGGATGTACGCGGAAGCGAGGATAACATATCAAACAGTCCCCCGATGTCGTACAGTGCAGCTGTAGCCGGTCACCCACCTGAAGCAATCATTGAGGACGTCATGCCCTAGCGAGCAAAAAGCCCCATTGATCCTGAGGAGGGAGACATCATCCCATTGTTGAACGAACTTGGAGGTGGGGTGATTCTGTCCCAAACATTTAAAGCCAAACTCGATAATTAACGGCAGAACATGGTGGTTATCAAGCTCTTGGGATGACATATTGGGTTTCAACCATTGAGCTCCCGTCTGCGTGCTCTTTGGCAACCTAAGGCCCCCCCTCAAAATTGTGGATCTGGAACATGACTTTTACCTGATGCAATTTCTGGGCGAGGAAGATTACCTCTATGCCTTAGCTGATGGGCCATGGCTCGTATTTGGCCAGACACTGTTGGTACAACGCTGGGAATAGTCGTTCCATCCAAAGTAAAGGCAAGTCCGATGTGCGATCACCTGGATAAGGATACCAGATCTCCCTATAGCTCGCTACCACCCGGCTGTCCTCATGATGTTGACCAACATCGTCGGAAAGACAGTGAAGATCCATGAAAGCAGCTCACCCATCGCGAACGATATGAGCGCATAGCAGTGGACATCGACCTACACCAACCTTTAACGACCTCGATAGAGATTGACGGAGAGGTACTGCAAGTAGTCTACGAGGGACTCGCCCAGATCTGCTATGGGTGTGGAATCATCGACCACGAGATAGCGGTCTATCTATAGCAAAACCGCAATGCGAAGCTAACTCCAGTGACATCTGACGCTCCAACACGGGCAGAGGCGGGGCTCGTCGATACAGCAACAAGAAACAAGGAGATAGGAGCACCACCAACAGTCGAAAAGTCCAACGTCTATAGACCATGGGTGCAAGTGGAGCATAAAGCCAAACCAACTACACATCGACTCCCACAGAAGGCGTAACCAGCCTTCCAATGTCACATTCCATCCGGCAGTCACAAGGGATCCAATCACTTGGCAGGTTCAAGATTCACAGTTTTGGAGGGAAAAGAACTATTGGAGCCAGCAAATGAAAATGAAGTGGAGGTCCCACCATAATGGAGCCTGAGGAGCCAGAGACAAAAACTCCCAATGACCCAACAATTTAGACCCCATACCCCTGGGCCTATCTTCACATCTAAGGGCATACACCCAATTCCAAAGAAGGGGGCTAGAGGAAAAATGCTCGGCAATTAACTCGGGGCGAAAGTTCATGGGCTAGTTCGATTCAGGAAACACAATCGGTTATACACCCACCAATCCAACTACAACCTACAAGTGAGGCCAACAATATTGCAATTACGATCTCCTCGCATACGGAAATGGTGTGCGACAGTCGGGGGTTGGAGGCCCACGAAGTAGACTGAGAGGCACACCCCCAACTCATGAATGGAGTCAAGGGACCAGTCCATAATGAGAGCACGGGGGGAGTAACCTTCATACAAATCCCCCAGACTTAACAAGCGGAGCTACACAAATGGACATTCAACCGCAGAGAGGCCAACAAGCAGAGCAGGCTCAACTGTCCTTAGGCGATAGTTTAACAGACACTCCCATGGGAGGTACATTCATTAATTAATTATTATTATGTCGATCCTTCTATGGAATTGTCAGGGGTCGGGGGGACTAGATTCTTAATGAATTTGTGTAACTACCTATATAGTTATAAACCGGGAATCCTGGTACTCCTGGAAACCCGTATTAGTGGAAATCGTGCCCAGGACGTCATCTGGGCATTAGGGTTTGATTACTCATTCCGAGTCGAGGTGGATGGCTTTTCGAGAAGGATTTGGTTATTATGGAAGGTTGAGTTTAATATCTCGATCGTGTTAGCTCACCGTCAATTTATTCATACCACCATCGAGTATGTGTCTTCCTCGTTCGATTTTACCACAGTCTACGCCAGTTCGCAAATTGTAACCCAAAAACTCCTGTGGCCAACGCTAGCTTAGGTAGGTAGATCTGTCCATAAACCATGGATTATCGGAGGGGACTTTAATGCCAAACTGGAGAGTACGAATAAAAGGGGTGGATCCAAGACTATGAGGACAATGAACTCTCACTTTCAAGACTGGGTCAGGATAGTAGATTGTATGATTTGGGGTATGTTGGATCCAAATTTACATGGAGAAAGGGATTGGTGCAGGCACGTTTAGACCGTGTATTTGGGTCTTTGGAGTGGTTGCAGGCCTTCCCGCAAACGATAAATCACCATTTACCGATCTTAGGCTCTAACCATTGTCCTATGTGGATTCAACTGACTCATCCTTTTTCTCATACTATAGGATCCCCAACCTTCCGATTCCAAAACGTGTGCCTAACGCATCCAGATTTTGAACAAGTGGATATGGAGCATTGGCTTTAGGAAGAGGAGTCAATAAATCAAGCTCTTAACCATCTTTCACACTACCTTATACACTGGAATTAGTCGAATTTTGGATATATTTTCTAGCAGAAAAAACAATTGTTGGCATGATTACAAGGCATACAAAGAACCATGATTGATCACAATTTAGAGCCATTGCTCGGTTTGGAGGAATAATTGAGTGGGGAACTAATGCAGGGGTTAAGTGAAGAAGAAATTTATTGGCATCAGAAAGCCCGGTTGGATTGGATTTCATAAGGAGATAGAAATACCAAATACTATTGCACACTCTCCCTCACCAAACATAAGAAATTACGGATCGAGCAGCTCAAGGATGACCAGGGAACAGTTGTAATGGACCAAGGGCATTTACGTCGATTAATAAGTGACTATTTTATTCAACTATATACACAAAAGCCCAATACTTTGAACATTTTCCCACTTTCCGGTACCTTCCCCTCACTCTCTGAGGACCTTTTTTGAGGTTTAGCACAACCAATCCACCCCAATGAAACAAAAGAAGCAGTTTTTGGAATGAACCCGAATAAAGTTCTTGGAATCGATAAATACAACGCCTTATTTTTTCAAAAGCAATGGGGGCGGGTCGGACCAGAGTGACAAAGTATATCCAGTCAGTGTTCAAACAGGAAAGATGGGAACACGAGCTAAATTAGACCATACTAGTCCTTATCCCCAAAAACCTATCTCCGATGCACATCACCCAGTTCCGGCCAATTAGTCTATGCACTGTGACTTATAAAATTCTCTCCAAAGTCATTGTTAATCGTTTGAAGCAACACCTAGACCTGTTGGTAGCAGAAAATCAATGCAGTTTTATCCCGGGACGTCACATAACCGATAATATCATCATAGCCTAGGAAGCTATCCACTCAATACGTAAGATGCAAGGAAGGGTTACTTTGCGATCAAAGTGGACCTGGAAAAAACCTATGACTGAATCCGATGGGATTTTATTCACAACACTTTGACAGATATCAGCTTTCCAGAACATCTGATTTGGGTCATTATGAAGTGTGTTATGACCATGTCCATGCAAATGACTTGGCATGGCACATTACTGGATTCTTTTAACCCTTCTAGAGGAATCCGACAAGACGATCCGCTCTCGCCTTACCAATTTGTCCTGTTCATGGAGTGTCTAGGTCATCTTATATCGAGAGAAGTGGGACTGGGTCGATGGCATTTGCTAAAATTGAGCGCTTTAGGGGCCCCCTTTCTCACCTCTTCTTTGCAGATGACTTGATCCTATTCGCGGAAGCAACAGACACACAAATGCAACTTATCGCACAGACACTGGACATGTTCTACAAAGCTTCGGGGCAACAAGTTAACAAGGACAAAATAAAAATTTTCTTCTTAAAGAACGTTCCCCCGACAACAGCCAGTCGTCTTAGTCAAGCCTTACGCAATTCCAGCACAAATAATCTGGGTAAGTACCTGGGCGTGCCTTTGTTCTACGAGCGATCCATGCGAAGCACATATCAGCATATTCTCAATACGGCTCAGAAGAAACTAACATGCTAGCGTGCTAAGAATCTGTCATTAGCGGGCCAAGTCACCCTAACTCAATCAGTGATCTCAACTCTCCCTATTTTCACGATGCAAGTAGTTCAATTACCGAGAAGCCTATGTGATGATTTAGAGCGTATCATGCATAACTTCATATGGGGATCTACAAACGAGCAAAGGAAAATATCACTGGTTAACTGAGACTCAGTGTGCACGCCCAAACAGGTAGGCTGGTTAGGCCTTAGAAAGATTAGATCTATGAACGATGCCTTGCTAACAAAGATGGGATGGGCGCTACTTACAAAACCCAATGCCTTCTGGGTCTGAACTTTAAGGGCTAAATACTGCATGGGCCCATACCATATACCTTCTTCGATAGATAGACAAGGGGCCTCAAGTTTCTGAAGGGGTATCTTGGCTAATTGGCGCTTCATTTGCCAAGGTATCCGTTGGCAACTGGGCAACAGGCGTCATATTTCATTCTAGACAAATAATTGGTTGACAGAGTGGGGTCCTCTTCTTGCGGTGGCAACCACCCCGATCCTAGAAAACCTACTGTTCACTAAAGTCAAGAAGCTAATGAATGCGGATGGAACCTAGAAATAGAACTTATTCCAACACTACCTTCCGACCACGGTTTGCACGAACATTGCAGTGATATCCCTCAATCTAGAGGATCTAGGGGAAGACACCATGAGATGGGCTCACACTGCATATGGGAAGGTTACGACGGCTTCTGCCTATGAGTTAATTGAAGGCCATTCCCTGGATAGCTCTACAGTTCTCTGGGACCTAATTTGAAAATGGGCGGGGCCTTAGAGGATCCACTCATTCCTATGGTTAATGACCAAGAACAAATTCCTGACTAACCACCAATGTGTAGCACGTCACATAGCGACTAACAATAGTTGCCACGTTTGTGGCCAAGAAGAGTCCACTCTTCACGCCATTAGGGACTGCATGAGAGCGTGTGCCTTCTGGCGCAAATTTCCTCGAAGGTGGTCACAACAGAGTTTTTCCAATCTGAAGTGGAGAGCTGGTACAATCCAATCTTATGACACAATCTCAGATACTGCCCGAGAATTGGGCTACTCTTTTTGGCGTCGCCTGCTGCATGTTTTGGCATTGGTGCAATAAAAGTCTCTTCGAAGCCGACTTCGTTTGGCCAGAAGATGGGGCGAGAGCAGTGAAGGAATTTGTGAAATGGATAGTCAAGGCGAGAACAGTTGAAAGTGGCGTGATTTCGGCTTAGAGTTTACCAACGGGCAGTCCAGTGGGGTGGTATAAACTACTGGAGGACTGGGTTAAGTTGAACACCGACGGAGTAGTCAAACCGACATCGGCTGTAGTAACAGCTGACGGTTTAATTTGCGACTGGCACGAACAGTGGTGTGAAGGGTGATTGAACCAGATTTATACTGTGAATTGGCCCTGCTTTCTTAAGTATTTATGCATTTGCTGACTCCTAATTCATGATTTTTGTGCTTAATTTAGTCCT
>JAOSBN010099767.1:0-11403 GCA_027563595.1 Erythroxylum suave
TTCTGCAGTTGTAGATTTGAGACCACACTGTTCCAGTTTGGAACTCTGGATGATTTCCTTCACTCTTGGCCTTGTCGGAGCTTTGTCAAACGGGCATTAAGGCTGCATACGTTGGTGCTGATGGGTCTTAGTTTGTAGCGCCCCCGCCGGAGTGGTCCGCATCTTTACATACATGTCTATTTTACCGAACAGCAAAAACCATAGGAATTTTTGTTTTATATATTGGAATAATCCGTATTGTTATTATAGAAAGGATGAAAGAATATATAAAAGAAAGAAACTCAATTAGTTATTTATTAAAGTTTCATTTATTCAATGATCAGAATTAAACGAGGATATATAACTTGGAGGTATAGAACAAAAATTCGTTTATCCGTGAAATTTAAAGGAATAAAATTATAATTGATTAACTGAAACAAAGGATCTGATCTCAACTGATAAGTATTCAAAGGAAATTAGTTCAATTTTATTTAATTATTGACAAACAAATTATTTTAGTTTTTTTAAGTATCTAATGTTATAAAATCCAAAATATAAGTTAAATTCATAAGACAAAAAAATTTAGAATTTAAAAGGTTCAACCAGTATTAGATCTTCATAAAATCGGTTAATGATTAAATAAAATTTAAAAATTTAAAAAATTACTAAAAAAATTGTTCTTTTCTATTGAAAATTTTAAAATTTAATTAAAAATATCAAATTAAAATTAATTGATTTATTTTAATTTATAACAATAGATTAATTTATGAAAACATAATCAATTAATTAATAAACTAATCATTTTTTAAACAATAAAAGTTATTAAAATAAATTGAATTAAAAAAGTAAAAATCCGATTAAAAAAATTAGCCAAGGTACAATATGTGAACAATTGAGTTAATTTAAAAAACTTCTAAATGTTTTATTTTTAATTTTAAATTGAATTCAAGTTATTTGAATTATTCAATTTAATCTATAATAAGATTAATTCAAATTGTATCTATTTTGTTTGAGTTAAATGTGAGTTTAGATCAAAATATTAATTTTAATTATTATTCAATATAATAAGAAATTATTTTACTATTAATCTTAAACTCTATTAAAAATTAAGGATAGAAATGTGATGTATGTGACTTGTAACCCTTTTCTTTTTTTTAAAAAACGAGGAAATCTATAGCCACTATCCTTTAGATGCATACCAGATAAATCTTCAAATCGACACAATAGCTAACAAATTACATCAACCAAGTACTTCACACTAAACAAGCCCTGTACGACAGGCTCGATCAAAAGAATGTAGATAGGGAGATTCAAACACAGGATCTTTTAGCCCTATACTCCCCACTCCACCAACTCGACTATCCCTTAGGCGACTTGTAACACAACTAAAAGTGGGAATCAAATCCAAAAACTAAATAAAGTTTAGTAAAATATTTACTATAAATTGACTGATAAATTCTTTTTTTAACATAAAAAAAGCCTTTTATGTAATTTATCCATATATCTGATGTGTAAGTAATCCCAAAGAACAATGCAAGCATGTTAGGTACAAGAAAGGATACTTCATATCTAACCCTTGAACACAGTTGTAAAACACTATAACAGAAAAATACAAAATTGACAGATTACAAATCAACCCCATAAAGGGTTTATCTATATTTCCCAATTGCCACCTTCTTCTTGATTGCTTTTTGACCATGGTATATGAATGAATCTACAATTCCAGCCATTGTAAATATACCTAGCAGAACAGGCAAACCATGTCAAAAGTTGACATGAACACTATAATCACAACTTTTGGGAAGCAACCAATCAAACGCAAATCAAAATCAACCATAGTTGTTGGTTCCTGATCTCAATATCGAATAGCAATTTTGATAAGACAAGAAACCACAGCTGATATCTCTTGGATGCGAGTAAACCATTAAAATAACAACAACAACAACAACAACAATAATCAAGTGAAAGTCTCATTAATACACGAGTAAACCATCTGAAACAGGCTATACTGTAAAGGAGTATAAATTGAGGCATTGCTTCTTGGGCATTATATGTTCAAGGCAGTAATTAAGGACCTAGGCTTGTTGATCATTTAGAGAGCATATGTCGAGGTTACCTCCAATTATTGCACAAACATTCGTAAGGAAATGCAAAAATGAGATGTGCTCTTCCTTGAAGACAACCTGCATGAATTACAGAATTCTTCAGAGATTTGTCGGTGTCGGTGGTGTTGGTACCGAAATTTACACCGAGACTAAATTAATTATATCTTTCTTATGCTTCAATCACAAGCAAACTCTTATGGTAAATGCAATTAAAAAAATTTACCCATTGCATTATTTTTAGATCTTGATCGGTATGTAGTATTGAAAATTTACAAGCTTTACTCCATCCACTAATTCAAAACTGGAAATTTTTAGTGAGAAATTTTAAAATAACAATCACAACATTATGAAGTTTTAAAATAATTAATTTTCAAAATTAATTGAGAAAAAATATTTCTAAGTCAACAAATCCCAATGCACAAGACTCCCTGCTTTGCAAGGATGTGAGAGAAGGACATCAATTGTACGCAGTCTTCTCTTAGCATTTTTACAAAGAGACTATTTTTATAACCATCTGGTCACAAAGGAGTAACCTTACATGAGATATTTCTATTCATTAGATACAAGTAATAACATCTTATGAATAGATACAAGGCCCCCTTGGAAATTATTTCTATTCATGAGATATAAGTAATAATAATATTAAGTTTAAATATACTAAAAATAAATTAAAATATTGGTTATTAAATAATTAAATTATATGATCAAACATTTTTATTATAATATAATATCATATAATTTAGTGATATTTATTTAATTAATAAGAAAATCATATTGTGATACAGAAAACTAGAAGATTTTTTGTAAAAAAGAACTTTTGACAACAAATTCTTAATGAAATACAAAACTCTCAATAAATATGAAAATCAAAACAAAAACTAAAATACAGAAATAGGATCAAACGAACCCTAAACTAATGAGAACAATGCTAAAAACAAACACACCATTAAATAAATGTTTCTAGCAATTAGACCAAGAGAACTTGTTATGATCAATAGTTGATGTTGATATCAGATATTCCTTCAACATGATTATCAAAAATGGATAAAAGAACACACCTTGATTGGAGAAAAGTCATAAAAGAAGTAGACTCCAGAATGAGCGTCAGGGTTCATCCATTCAGCATCCTTGTAATGCTCTGTTACAGAGTACTGCAAAGCACCATTGCAGACAACTTTCAAGTGATAACCACACGAAAAAGCAGAAAATATATTAACAAATTTTTCCGTTCAATACCTGATTTGAGTTCACAGTGTGACCTTTAATTTTGGTGTATATGGTTGGGACCACCTGCAGAGTTAAACAGTAAATTTACCTTGATTTATTTATTTTATTGTCTAAACAGATGCAGCCCAATCAATTTAGATCTGCAGTGAATGAGAGATTAAAAAACACGACGCGTCTGTAGAAAACTATATTGCTTAAAAATGCAAATGCATCCAATTTGGTTAAGAAAAAGAATATAACAATAAATGCAAAGCCCAGTGAGCTGATGCCCATAAAAGCAAGGAAAAAAGGAGCGTATATAGTTTGAGACTATCATATTTGATTGTCCAAGTAGTTTTTTTTAAAGCAAAAGTTGAAGATTCATCTAATATTTAGCATAGTTCCTCATCAATAGGGTCAATAATATATCACTTTGAAGAGGAAAGTTCATCGATACAGACCTTAATAAAATATTGCTGCATACCATTTGGTGTTACATGCATCATTTCCGCCCTGAAAAATGTAAGATAATGATAAAATTTCTGTAGGTTCATGGGACATCAAAAGAAAAGAAAAGAATGCAAAACAACTATATCATATTAAGGAAGCTCGCGCTGGCAGAGGATAAATTTAAAACTCAGATGTATAACATACATATACACAAAACTCACTTCAGTCAACATGAAAACTAAGCCAAGATATTAGCCATTGGACCACAAAATGTTCTACAAGAGAAGACAGGCAACAAAGAATTACCCATCAAGAGGGTTTACAACGCCTGGAAAGTAGGCACCAAATGAAAGTCTGTTTATCCTGTGACTGACCTGTATCATTTTATTCAAATGTAAGATGATAGTCATAAAGTTCGATTTCCAAATAGGAAAATATAAAAATAAAGATCAACGTTCAATAGAACAAAGAGAATTGGATGTCAATATGTGCTTACATTATAGCTATCTTTTTGCAAGGCTAGCAAATCATGCACTTGAAAGTGAGAGTGATGGAAGCTTTTCCCGGGTATAAAATGGAAGTTGCCAGCCACTTTATTAACTTCCAAAGCTCCATAGATACTGCATCCCTCGCCTTCTTCTTCTTTTATCTTTTGGATAAAGCCTTCTCGTTTGCACTACTCAGTGTTACACAAGGTTCAGAAAATTTTAAATAGATACTTCTAATAAAGAAGGTTCCAAAAGCATTCAACTAATAGATTTATCTACTTTACTTTCACAGATAAGGTTAAAAACTTTTATTGTAAGCCAAAAGCAAAACAGCTGATGGGGAATAACACCAAATCAATAGCACACCCTAGGCATAATACGATAATGGCATATAACTCCTTTGTCTGAAAAGAAATGGACCAAAAAGGAGTATGCGTAGTCCAACTAAAATCATCAATACTTTGCTCGAGATATTCCCAATCCAGCAAAATGTCTCAGTGTAGCAAGACAGGAAAGACAACACGTCTTCACTAAACTGTGCAAGGATGCAACTTTCTCCTAAATAAGTAGGGAACTAACAGACTTCATATTATAATCAAAAAAACATTCAGAGCTCATGATCAGATGATACCCCCTGAAATAAGATATTGGTCAAAGTATGATAGGAGAAAGTCTAGGTTTTAGCTGTTTAAGATGGAGTTGAAGTCTTACTAGAGTTTCATTTACAATTCTACATGAATGAGTGGTATGGGACCTAAACAGGAATCCATCATCTCCCACTGAACTTGCAACTCGTTTTCAGATAATCTCCAACTTATTTAATCATCTAAATCACATTAACATAAGTCACATAGACCATGGCCATATATTAAGCTTTCTTAGTCTTTGATCACCAGTCATCAACAATCGACTTGAAAACAGGAGACCCATGCTGCTGTTCTCTACTGCATACGTCCAATCACTTGCAGTTACTTTCCATAGAATGGTGATTAAAGATTTCAATTTCATGCAACAATATGACAGTAAGAATCACACCATTATCATGGTAAGACTTACCAAAAATCCCAAAAATATATAAAAATGAAATCCAAAAAGTTGTTTCCATGTTTTCAAAGAAAGCCCATGATAAGATGCATCCGAAACTTGTGAACAATGTATAACTTCATCTAAATTCCCATTTTGCCAATAACTAGAAACCATTTATACGAATGATAGCGACTGTCGAATAGTAAGTAATGACAGAAAACACAACCATTCCAAGAAAAGGATCAAGAGCACCTGTAATTCGGTCTAATCAAAAAGCTCTAGCATAGGAACTTAACCAGTTTCCATGCATCACGGTTCCTGAAGAATCTTCAACATTTTAAACTGAATCTGGCACTTACACGATCAGATGTCATGGTGTTACATGGGAAGGATTTCTACTGTTTTTGCTAGGAAAAAGTTGATCATGTCAAATTTTAGCCATATAAGCTTCCCAGGGAAAGGCATAAAGGTTCGTGAAAGACATACTGATATATTTCTGACAGTATATGAAGAAAATATCTACAGTTACCACGAATATCAAAATAGCTTGACATATGCAAGTGAAATCTGAATGACAATGTTCAGACACAGAGTCAACATCTATAACACAATCAGTAAATCAACAGCAGAAATATGTTCACTAAAGTAAATTTTATCCTGTGAAATGATATCATTTATATTGAATGATAATACTTGAAAAAGGGGTGTCTAACCCCTATCAAAAACTAACCTGATCTATCAAATCAGGATATGTTAGGGCCCACCCTCTTTTCCTGTATGCTTCACGAACTTCTTCACAGGAGTTGCAGCAATCATCATCAGACTGCCAGACAGAAAGCAACAAATTCATTCATGGAAGCAAATATGACATAACAATAGGAGAAACTTGAAACGGTTTATTTTTCCATATGCTCTCAAATGCTAAAATGTCGCTTGCCCTACCTAGCAGCAATAAGTTCATGCAGCCAAATGTACACTAATTTGAGTGTTATACATAATTTAGTTTCACACATATTGAACGACTAAACTAAGTTACGTGTGGATATAGAATTCCAAACTTTTATCTCAGGTATACCTACGTCACAATGTGAATCCAAGGAAGTTCAGCTGGGTACGTTTTGCTTTCATCATAATTTACAGTAGTTCTCATATAAATTTCCACAAACTATGGTTCTGCATCAGTTCATTATTCAAATGCTTATGAAGTTTTCTTCTATTACATTGAATGCAATAGGCCCCAGTAGAAAAACTGTAAGAAATTTCAGGGGTTTAAAGCAGACTATTATTAGGTTCATCCTTTTCAGGAAAACAATGTTACCTGTCAAATGCAAAACCTACATTTCAATTTTCAAATACCATACTAAAGATAAGTCAAAATTGGGTGTCAATTTTTAAATATCCTAAACTCAAAATACCCAAACCAATGCCAAAATTTCATAAGCTGGCCGCATATAACCTATATTTCAAAATATAGGCAGAGAAGTGAAGATGCAATCTCAATAAATGGGATATCATGCATCCAGATAACATTCTGAAAATAAATTTCCAATTCAACATGTAGCATAAAGAAAAAGCTCTATATCCATGCCAAACCAACTAGTACAAACACAAAAAACAAAGGATTAATCATTGGAGAAGTGGCATAATTCAAGAAAGACGAAAAACTAAAATGCTGTTGCAGAAACTATTTGTAACCCAATAAAAATGAAAAGAAAAACTATTTGTAACCCAATAAAAATGAAAAGAACTTTTTTCAAATCTTGGTCATTACACTAGTAATTATATCATGTAATACTATTTCATGATTCAAAAATACATATTAACTTATCCACATAACAGATGACAAACTTCAATGTACCATTTCTGCACCATAACATGAGCCACAATAGGTTTCCCCATGTTCAAGTCTACCTCCATGTCTCTGCAAAGGCTTCTCGATCTGTTGAACAAAGAAAAGCAAGTTGGTTGATGTTCATCCACCACACAAAAAACAGGCAAAGAATACTTCAAGAATTAAAAACAATTTGAGAAAGAAAAAGGATGATTTAGAGCATAAATGGAAGATCAAATAATTAGATCCATTGGATTCATATTCATTTTAACTTTGTGCGCGCTACATTTCCATTTGACTAGTAAGTGGAAAGCTCTTGACTAACAAGCAAACTTTTTTATCCTGCTGTCCCTCAGAGTTAGGCAGTCTAGTTGATGGTGAAATTGGTTGCAATTAACAGAGCTTAAGAGGGAATAATAGTAACCATCTTACAAATCAAAATTTATACAAACAAATGTGTTTGAGTGGCATAGAATTAACTAGATGGATAAGTATTACAAGCACGTGAAGTGGGAAAATCACCACAATATTTGAATAAATGATCCCATCAAATCTTAAAGCTAGGTTGTAGTCAGTTTCATGTGTTACTTGACTTAGTAGGAAGGAATAATCTCTAAAGCAAAATGTGCATCGGGGAGAGAGAGAGGCATCTGTTCCTCCACTAACCTTTGGTGCACCAATCCCATCCTGCCTGACTTCTATTACATCGCCATGAAGATTGATTCTTTTCTTGGTTATGTTGTGTCTCTGCAAATAGAAAACATGGCTGAAGATCATGAAAATTAACATAATTACCAAGTGAACAAGTAAATCATGGCTCTGTTAACTTGATAAGGGAATGTTTGCATACATACTATATCAAGATGCTGCTCTCCACTTATATCCATGGTATCAACACTGAGTAATGAGCATGGAACTCTTGGAAAAGTGACATCAAACTGCAAATTCATATTTAAGAAAAATAAAGAGAAAAAGACAAAATCAATTAAACCAAGCAATTCTCAAGAAACAAAAAAAGTCACTAGTTAGTATATCTAAAGGCATTGCAAATAAAAATTGTTATAAAGAAAAGTTAATCTTTGGGAACAAGATGTACAACATCAATAGTGGAACATCATAATCACCGAGATATATGAGGGAAAACTTAATTGTTCTCCCATATGTATAACCAAGGGGGAAAGAGGAACTGAGAAAATTACATTGATTTGAAAAGTTTCACCCCTTGAAGTATCCACTGAAAGCTTTGTCTCGGTAACGGTGTGCAAATATAATCCTTTCAAATAAATAACAAAAGATAAATCAAGATACAACAATTCAAATATAAATTGGGAGCAAGAAGACATACATAATTCTATTTACTATCTCGTAACAGGGTAAGAAATAGCAATGAAAGTTTAAGGCTAAACAAACAAAGTAATTTGAGAATTCAGTTAAGAACACCAAATCCTTAAGCACCTGTAGAGGTGTCTCCCTATGATACATTCATCATCACCTTGCACAATCCTCAATACATTATAGAACACAAACATTTTTGTCATTGCAGCAGCAAAATCATGTCCTAATGAGGCGCAACCTATATGAATCATGTAGGAATTTTGATGCGGTACACCTCAAGATGCAATTTTGAGAATTTTCAAGCTCGAGTACAAAGATCACATACAAAGTAGATTTGCACAAGAAAATTAACCAAAAAAGAAACAAACACATGCTTTACTAAAATATTCCATACAAGTAACACCGATTAAAAGAAAAGAGAACTCCTAACAAGTATGAAACGGAACACCAGAAACGCAAAAAAAAAAAAAAAATGAAGAACACACGAGAAGGAACATACTAAATTCAGAGAAGAAGAGGAAGAGCATAACAAGAGAAGAGACGAGGGTGATAACGCCACCGGAGAGCGTACGGCTGAAGAAATCATCGTTGATCTTAGGGTACGCATCCAACTTCCTCAACTTGTGAATTACGCTTTCCATCTCTTCTTCCTTCCTTCCTTCCCTCCCTCCTTCCCAGACACTTTCTTCCAATTAATTAATTAAACAAAAAGCCAAGAAAGATCAACCCCTCCCTCTTTCTCTCCCTGGCCTTCATGATAGGAGCATTCCACGCTTGGAGGATTTAATGTTTTTTGAGACAGCACCTGCGAAGAAGAAGACACACACTTATGTCGGAGAATTTGAGGTCTTATTTCTTTCCTATTATATTCTAATCATTGATTTTAATTTAACCATTATTTTTTAATTTTTATTATTCTTTGTTATATTTTAAATAAACATTCCTTGTAATTATTTATAACCATATAAATTTTGTTAAAAATCAGTTAATTATTATTTATTTCAAACTTTCAAATGATTATTTAATTTCAAGTAAATGGATTTAATTATTATTCTTTTAAATATACAAATATTTTATTGTTTTTATATATTTTATTTAGTTTTAATATTTTATTTTATTTCGTTCCATAATTATAAATTATTCATTTATTAAGTTCTAATAAATATTTATTTCCTTTTTTGTATAGGAGGATTAAAAACAATACTACAGTTTACATACGCAAATTTCTACAAAATGAAATGCCCTATAGGTCCTGTGTAAAGACCGGGATGCATTGCTCTGGAATAGTGTTGAGAATCCGAGTTCTTGGAAGAGTGAACGAAGCTAAATGCGCCAGTAGGTTTGGACACCGATTGCCTTCCTTATAGACATGCTGCAACTAGAGGAACCAATCGCGCCCCTGTAGCTCCCTAAATTCTCGGATCTCCTGTGACATATCGAAAAACGAAATATTAGAAGAAGAAAGGATATTAATAACTTCTAGTGAGTCTATCTTTAAGATAACGTGGTGGTGTCCCAAATCTCAAGCTAAATGTAAACCTGTGATGGGCCCACGAAGTTTGACCATAACCGGAGAACTTATCCCAATATGCTGTAGAAAACCACCACACTAGTAGCCATTACTCTTGTGAATTATCCCTTTAGCTGTACCAATGCTGGGTCCTTGCGGCACCGCCCCATCAGTGATAATTTTAACCCATCTGTCTGGGGGACAAGTCCAACCAACGAGGGTGCCCAAAGGTGCACCCTCCAGAGGGACGGCTCAGCCTGTCACTCCTTTCGTTTGTTCAATCCAGTGGACATATTCCAACACAATTCTAGTTCTGTCTATCAGCCAGCGATGTGCCTCCTCGAAGATGCATTTGCTCTTCCATTGCCAAACATACCAACAGGCAATGCCAAAGAGAATTGCCCACTCATATCGTTAGCCGCGATGCATTTTACCGAAATTATGAAGTAACCATAGCTCGAGAGTCAGGTAAAAGAAAGAATTGTCCCCCCTCATGCCAGTAAAGTTTCCCTAAAATTGGAAGATCTGTTGACAGTTTCGGAGAACATGTAACACAATTTCTTCCTGGTTACAAAAGGAGCATGTGGTGTCTGTAGAGGTATGTCTCGTCACTCGCTCCTTATTTGTGAGCAGTTTGTTTTTGACCAGTAGCCACATCAAGGATGTTATCTGGTGAGGCCCCTACCATTTCCAGAACAGGGACCACAGCCGCTAGGTTCAGCCTCGGGATGTCTCGCAATGAGTTCATAATCAACGGTAAACATTTTGCACTTTCCTGGGCCCCACATGAGGCTATCCTCCTGCAACCTATCGCTAAGGGATGGAATGGTTGCTATGGTCATGTAGAATATTACGGGAAGGTACCGTTGGAAATTGTTCCAATGCCAAGTGCCATCCTCTTGTACCATATCCCGAACAGAAGCATGAATAATTATTTCTAATAGTACACAACCTACCCTTAGCTAGTAGAGAGGTCATTTCCTAATGTCCAAATAAAGGAAAAAAATAAAAATAAAAAACAAAATCAAATAAATATATAAAAACAAATAAATAATAGTAATGAAAATACAAATTAAAAATGATAATAAAAATATATATTTAACAAAATTAAAAGTAAAAAGTAAAAAGACACCAAAATATATATGTATATATATTTATTTATTTATCAGTACATAAAAATGACAAGGTGGCCAAGGAGGCTAAGCGTTAGGGCCGTCTTTGCTTAGCACCTTAACTTCAAATACAAATACGCCCTACAGAGGTTACAGTATCACTAAGCAACTCCAACAGTGAACATAAACTAGACATCGGAAGAATATGAAAAGAGTACAAAAACAAAGTGAAAACAGAAAGAAACAAAAAGCTATATGCACAATTCAAACACAAAATGGACGGGAAGCATCATCTGGGACCGGACAATTCGTCCGGAGGGACGTGTGAAGTGGAATCAACAATCCAAGTGGTGTTGGGGTG
>JAOSBN010099778.1:0-11403 GCA_027563595.1 Erythroxylum suave
GTTGGTTGGGTCGTAGTATCGGAATTGCTCGCACGGGAAACCCAGAGCGTCGAACATTTTCAGGTGGTTCGACCATGTTGGTTCGGGGATGTAGACCTTGGGGAATGATCCTGTGCTGCAGCTTCGTAGCAGGAGGCCTGCGTTGTGTATGGCCCCAGTGCCGGATATGCTTTGGCATGTCGCCAGCTACGACGTCTGTCAGCTTGCACTGCTGTCGAGTGCCCTTCGACGTCAAAGTCCACGGGCTGACCATTCACACACCTGCTTCCGTTTCTTCTGAAAGAGACTCGAACCGAGCGCGACCTCCGCAGCCGCCATCCTGAACTCCGGCAGCCCCAGGATCGGCAGATACTCGTGAAGCAGACCTTCGTCCGCGAGCTGTTCCCTGGCCCGCCCGACCGACTCCAGGATCCACGGCTTGCCGTTTCCGTCTCTGTACGTACCCTGTCCCAGGTTGACCTTCTGCGGCGAAGCGTCTTGCACGTAGTCAACGGTCAGTGCGAATATCGGGTCTGCTGGGATGAACGGAGCCGACGCGAAGAACGACTGGTGCGTCGTCATCTTTCGCGATTGCTGTGTGTACAGTTTGCTAGTCACAGATTGTGTGCTCGGATGGCCTCGAATTGCTCGGGAGTATTCTCTTGCGGTTTTGAGTAGGGATTGCTGTTGACACGCCCGACGTAGACACGGATTGAACATGGCGGATGGCATGAAACCATCGACAAACCATGATCTGGGCTGTCTGGCACTACATATGTGTCACCCGTAAGATGGACTGGGATGGGTCAGACTTCTGCCGGGTTCGGTCGGCATCGGTCCGCACGTTGTTATCTGGTTGTGGTGCGCGCTTCCACCGTCGCTCATCCTGAATCCGCACTTGAGCTGAGATGGTGTTTGCGGCGCTCTACCTGTCGCACTATTTGGTGTTGGATCCTCAGGAATATACGCAGAATGGTGAAGAGGGATCACATTCGGATAAACCTATGGCTGAGTGTTGACTACTACAATTTCTCCTACTCTACTTGACGTTCATTGTTCTTGGGACCGTGCAACAACAGTAACAACTTGATTAGCTTACGTCGCCTACAAGATCGCGTCTCATTTTCGGACTGGAGCTGCAATATGTCACGCACACAATGCTTACAGTCTGGGAGACTGATCAGGTTGGTGTAGAGATCTCGGGACCGTACCCGATACTTTTGCGTCCTTCTTTTCCCGACGCGGTGATCGGCTTCACGTACCGAACCACGAGGCTTGCTACCCATTCATTCTAGGCGGACGAAAGCCTATCAACAGCGTTCAAGCTTCTAACAGCGACACCAGCACGACAGCAGGCATGTGCTGTTAAACAGCGGACGTTGATGTCCGCGTATCAAGGTATCCAGTATGAGGACCAGTCGGATGTGGGTGCGTATCTGCATCCTCATATTCATTGCAAATACAAGGCTCGTGTGAAGTCGTCGTCTTGCAAAGGAACCAAGTACGTCTTCTTACAACAAGAATGGAGGTCATTGCCGCCGATGACCTGCTCAACCTCCCCTACAAGAACCAATACCTTGAAATTGCTAAAAACTTCACGTCTGGTGCCATAGGTGGCATGGTCCAGGTGTTGATCGGTGAGACTGAATAGGGACAATTCGATCTCGAGTCTGACAACAGCCAGGCCAGCCATTCGGTGTGCATGTTACTCACAAATTCAAAATTGTATAGTTCTGATCAAGAGTATCTCAGATTTGGTAAAAGTGCGCCTTCAGACACATGGAGGTGGTGTTGCTGAAATGGTCAAAAGCATTTGGGTGAGAGAAGGACCATTGGCCTTCTACAAGGTAAGATCTGGCTTGTGTAATAAAGTCTCTGTACCTGACTTGCATACGGGGTACACTAGCACCTTTGGTTGGCAATGGTGCTTGCGTAAGTGTTGATTACCTTCTGTATACGAATGTTGCACTGATCTTTGTCAGGTCAGCATCCAATTTGGCGCTTTCCATGCCGCGAGACATGTGTTTGAGACATACAATGCCGACACTTGCTCACACTCAGCACCCAAACTCTCCTTGCTCCAGTTTTATACATCAGGTGGTGTTGCTGGCATTGCAAACAGCGTGCTGTCAACTCCAGTCGAGCACATCAGAATCCGGTTACAAACTCAACCTCATGGCAATCTGCGGTTGTACAGCGGGCTTCAAGACTGCGTGCAGAAGATTGTGCAGCAGTCAGGTATCAGAGGCGTCTTCCGA
This sequence comes from Erythroxylum suave, assembly GCA_027563595.1. Taxonomy (NCBI): domain Eukaryota; kingdom Viridiplantae; phylum Streptophyta; class Magnoliopsida; order Malpighiales; family Erythroxylaceae; genus Erythroxylum; species Erythroxylum suave. Next base: position 2,238 of record JAOSBN010099778.1, read on the forward strand.
GGTCAGTCGATAACTATGGCTAGAGAGTTCCACGGATATGGAGTGTATTTTGCAACATTTGAAGCTCTGATGGAGTTGACTGCGTCCTACAGTCAACAAAGGCGAGACGAGCTGCCGGGATGGAAGATCGCTCTTTGTGGCGGACTCGCTGGAGATGCTTTATGGCTTGCTGTCTACCCACTAGACGTTGTCAAGACCAAGCTTCAGAGTGACAAGTTCGGCTCAGACCGGATGTACAGGAATGCGAGAGAGGCATTTCGACTGACGTGGCGACAGACTCGATTCTCCGGGTTCTTCATAGGACTTGGTCCTACTCTTGTTAGAACGATGTGTACTTCTGCTGGCACTTTCCTCACGTAAGCTATGTCTCTACCACCATGAACAACAATGACTAACCAAGTGTGTCTTTAGTGTTGAGCATGTTCGGAGGGTATTTGCTTGAAGCAACAGCTGTACAGATCTAGACAGATAAGGCTGCACTTCCTTAGGCCAGAAGTGACGATGTCTCCGATCTCTCAGAGCGTGAAAACAATTCACGTCTGGCTGCACCTGAACTTTCTCACACGAGGAGTTGTTTGAGCTGGACTCGAGTATGAAACAGGGTGTTGGCGGAAGTGGTCAAGGTGTACCAGCTATTGCGTCTCCGGTAGCACTTGATATGCTCATATCGATCGAAGCCGCTGCCAATTCCAACAGCGATGCTGTGGTGGCAGAGGGATCGAAGTCACTGACAATCGTCTGGTTGTCTCGCGTCTGCTTAATCGTGCTGCTCAGCAAAGAATCTCTCCATTTCTTGCCAGTCTGAGTAGTCCACTCCCGTCAGTGGGAAATTTGGATCATGAAAGCTAGAATAAATATCTTCAGCTTCCGGACCAAGATCGAATTGCAATCTGTCAATATCGAACTGTGCCATGCCGGACCAATTGACAACGTTCTCGCTGCCAGAGTGGTCACTTCGACTGGCTGGCGATGTGTGGACATTGAGGATTTGTTCCTGAGTCCGTAAACGTCCTGGGTTGCTGGAGATGTCAGGAGCCACATCATGGAGTGAGGTATGCCCCGCCAGATCTTCGCCACCTGCATTATCTAGGGTCGGGAATCGCAGGTTCGGCCAAACATGAGAGCAGAATTGAGTTACATCAACAAAGCGACGTTCAGCAGCCTTGCTGCCTGCTCTAGCAAGATAGCGTAGAACGTCACAGGCCATTCTGATCTCCCTTGGAGGTCTTGCCGTCTGTGTTCCATCAATCGAACAGAGCATGACCAGGACAAACGCCGCCGCAAATGTGGCATCCAGATCAAAGAAGCCGAATCGAGCTATGAGTAGTGAGCCTTCTTGATCTCAATTTGCGCCTCTCGATGAGAAGGAGATACACACCTATGATGCTCTTTTGCTGCAAGGCGGCGAGGATCCGTAAACTCTTCCTTGCAGCCTCGTCACACGTCTGACATAGCCGTTTGATGACCGGCGTCATGGGCTGTACAATCTGTCCTTGCGATTGTTGTACATGTTGACGGACGCATTGAAGCACAATCGGTCGAATGCAGAGTATGATGGCCTAAGTTTTGTGTGAGCACAGTAGACAGTGTGACTGGAAATCTACTACCTGGAAGAGCATCAAATACAACGAAGCTGCGGTCCTCGTAACCTGCAATCGCGATCGCGAAAAATCGATGTCAAACTCTGGTGGGATAGATTTGCCAGCGTCATAAAGAGACTGAAGAATGTCTTGTACCTTCTGGACAAGACTGGCCTGGGATATGGACGTGTTGCCATACAGAGCTATGAAATGGATGAACTCATCAACATTTGACCTGGACTGGAGATTTGAATGACTGACTGATCATGATATCACCTGTAGCACGAGCAATGCGAATATTGATTGCAATTGGTATGTGCGAAGGGAATCCAGCTGCCGCTTGTGGTAACTCTGACTTAATTTGCCGGTCATCTGTGCCAACTGGCAATCCTAGACTGGCGGACAAACGTCTGAACGATGGTCAGTGTTCACAAGCTCAGCTAAACAGGAAATACGAAGCAAGATTTACCTGTCCAGCATAAAAACAGTCCACCATAGCCGGAGGCGATGTGCTGCTTCCGAAGGCAAGCAATCTTGTAGATGTGTAGGGTGATGACAACCTAGCGCCATAGCTAGACGTAGCGCGACACCAATCTAAGATGCAATTAGAGGAACACAGATATGAGCATTACAGCTGCGCGATGCTTACATATAGATATGCGTCATGCTTCTTGTCACACCATTGCAAATACAAAGCAGTCAGGGCAAGGATTTCCACGGAAATCACGCCATGTTCCCCCAAATTGTGTAGAGGTGGCAGTCTTCGCATTGCCTCCGCAAAGAAGTCAGCTCCAGGAGGCCTCTGATTGATTTGAGTCTTGTCGTCCATTAGCTTGGCCATTGCCATGATGAGCAAGTACTGCAGAAACCAAAGTGATGATTGTTGCTTTTGACGAGACGCAGAGCTTTTGTACAACAAGCTTATCGAATCGGAGAAGTTCCTTGGATCGAGAAAATGTTGGTTTGCTCCTAGGTACAGAAGAAACAGATCAAGTAGGCGGCGAGACTCATGCTCTGAGGGAATTTTGGCTTGTGACTCCTCCTCTATCAAGTCAATTACCGACTGCCATGGCACAGTGTCTCTCTCGTCTATGTCGACATCTTGTCGCCCGCTAATACTTGCCCTGGTATTGTTGTTCTGTCGATTCCTGTTCAGGAGAGTTCGAGCTTGAGATTCAAAAGCAGGGCCTTGAGCGAGATCTGAGAGTCGGCATAATTAGTACCACAATGCTAAGGTTGCGCGGAGGTATAGTTAAATACAGTGCTCCATGTATTCACTTGGAACAGACTTACCAGGACTCGGCAATGAAGGCTCTTGTGAACGGGACGTCGATCGAGTATTTTCGTTTTCATTCGTGGCACCCTGCATAGGCGGGGACAACATGTGTCCTCTGCTGCTTCGATCCTCTACAGACCTCAGTGACTCCAAGCTGTCACCAATATTGATCTGGCTCTCTGCTCAAATGTTATTGATGCAGATGTGGGTTGCTGCCGAATGCGCTCACCTTTGTCTCGACGCTCGTAAGACTTGATGCGGTCCAGAAGTCCTTGCACATAGCTAGGAATTAGTTTAGATCATGTGCAGTAAAGAGTCTAGAATCAAACTTACGACTCCGAGAACCGCTTGCGTCCGCTACTACCGTATGAGCATTCAACATCATGTCGAAGGCATCCTCGACAAGGTTGATCTCCTGAGCACTTTACCTTTCGGCGGCGACAATTCTCACACCTGTCTACAGTCAGAATGTTGAAGAGGCAGCTCCATTCTCCTCGGATCCGGTTCCACGGCAACAGGTGAACGGATTCGAATCTGAAGGTGCTTACGCGTTCGATGCTCGTTGACTTGAGTCCGGCGGCATCGTCACAACACGAGAAGATCAACACTGTGGCCTCGGACAGGCAACTGCCCGTTGTGATGGCTTTGGCCGGCAACGACATGACCGGTCATATCGTTTATGAAAGATTGCTATCACGGTCTAAGCGCTGTGGGGTTCGCAGTCGATCTTAGCCTTGTCTACGCGACAAGGCTATCTACGCGTCCTCGAACTACTCGGATCTTGACGCCTCACATCAGTCTGATGCAAGATAGCGGCTGAGCATCGGACGCACTTCATCCTCGAAGTAACAAGTCCAGAGGCACGGTGCAGTGACTCTCTAACTAACATGATCAGACGATCAAATTGAGGTTGAATGAAGACAAAGCTCTATCACTCCGTGACATTCCCACATATGAGTAGCGATATTCATGACTCGAACAAATACATTCCCATTGACTGTTGCTGTTGTCGCGATGTTTCAACGCAATCCTGTCCGTGGAGGTCTTGGTTTGTCTCCGATCGTGGTGTGTCAGTTCTAGGAAGCAGGCTCATATGATCACGGGACGAGGAGCTAGCATGGAGGGGTCTGGGTTTAACAAGTGGCATCATGACGAGTGAAAGCCTGGAACAGCTTTCTAAGCTGATCTAGGTTGTGAACAGCCTTAGTTGCTTAGTTCTAGCAGTGGGACCTCTCGTCAGGGCGCGCGAGGTCGCGAAGAAATGAACGCGATTTGGATCTGTTGTCATACATGATGTTGACATCAGAAATAGCTTTGTGATTGGGGTCGCTAAGAATGAGTGTGATTTTGGAAGCAACCAGGTGCTTCAAAAATCCAGTGTTGTCTAACAAATCTGCATGTACCAATGCAATGTTACAATGGGTCAGCGATCAAACATCCGGCATTGGATTATCAAAGAGCTGAGCCATTGCTGATTGAATGTCATACATCGACCCTCACGTGAATTAGAGCGTAGATTCAGCTTTTCATGCTGCCCATTGGACATCCTGCATATTTAGCGCATCGCCATCTGTCTAGATGTCTGGTAGTGTTCTTACCATGTCGAGGTCTCCGTTAAAGCCATATCCTCTCTCGGGCGGTGAATACGTTGACCAGTTGTATTTTCCGACATAGGACATGTCGACCATGCGGCGGCTTTCGGCTCTGTCGCGCTCAAGAGTTGCAGGATCCAAGAGTACCTCTCGGTGTCGTTGGATTACCCATAGACGGCAAGGACCATGTAGTGGCCACGACAAGTAGTATAAAAGGTTCCATAAGAGTAGACTCACAATGAAAAGGAGCATCAGCAAGGTATAGCCTGATAGTCGTCCCACTACCAGGATGATCTGACTGGGGCGTCTCGTCGTATGGGCGAATATATCACCAACGCTCGAGAGACGAGGCCGATGGTCCCAGGTCCAGATCGTCTTGCCGTACTTTCGCCGGCGGAATTCTGCCACCAAGAGTGCTTTCTCGTACAGGTGCCACAAGCGCCACCCGACCGAGGGAGCTCCAGGGGATTTCGACATGGCATAAGGTTTCTCGTGATGATGCTGTCGCTCGATAGTTTCGAGGTCGCCTGTGCCCATTCTATGGCGCCTTGTGAGCACGAGCGCCGACTGGCCTGAGCTCTCACCCCAGTTCTCGCCCCTGTCCGGCCAGATCATTCTGTCTTGACTCTCAACGACCGCTGACGATCTTGTGATGTTGGAAGGACCGACATCTTGTGCTTTAGGTTGAACTCCCTCCTGGTCTTCTGTCTCGTTGAATGCATTCCGACTGACATTTGCATCGTGTTCGCCATTTTTGCGTCGCCATCGATTACGCTCCTCTACAACCTTCTCCTGTTGGGCCATGACTTGGTGGACAACATCTAACATGCGGGGTTGTTCGGCCCTCTTCCGATGAGACATGACTCGGTGCACGAGGTTTTCCAAGCGAGGTTGTTGAGCCTTTTCATCTTGATGTGTGATTGTTGACGCTGGTATGTATGCAGCGCGCTTTGTAAAGCCGTCTTTTCGGGTGGTCGACTGCCCGGGCATGCTAATTTTCTGAATGCCGAGAGTTGACTTGATGTCGTGAAGAATTTGTTGAACGGGGATCATGTACAACCAAGGCAAATCGTTACGCACTGCAACGACAAGTCCTACTAACCTTTCATCGGCGACAACCCAAGAGCCAGAGCATCCAAGAGCTAAGAACTGATGTTAGTAGTTGGGACCATAACTTATGGTTGAAGCAAGACTCACGTAAGATCTCGTCCATAACAATCATTCGCGTATCAAATACATGAGTGTCCACTTGTAGAGTACTCGGCAAAGGCTGAACAAGCCCATTGAAACTTCTGTTGGCATACGCCACCTGAACGTAGCTGTAAAGCTCGTCTGTAGCAAAGCTAGTGATTTGCTGAAATCCTGAACGATGTGCATGCGGAACCTCGTTTGGCACACCGGACGGTAAGTTGTCCAGTGAAAGGACAGCCCAATCATTTTCTAGGTTCCGCATCATGGATGTTCTAGCACTCACTGGTTGAGCTTCCCAAACGGCAGGGATTTCCACACGTTGAAAGATCTCTGCATGCGACTGATCATCAGTCTCAGCACTGGAAGGCACCGGGTAGTCGTCAGGTTCGACGTCAGAAGTGTCTTTTTCTTTTTCGTCGGAAACACTTGAACGAGGGGAGTCATCTTCGTCGTTTGGGTCAAACCAAAATGATCCTTCAACATCGCTCTCACTGGCGGTGTCTGAGACATTGGCTTCATCCTGTGCCATGTCCATCGAGGATTGCCATTGTGTATTTCTCGACTGGTAAAATGGATGTCCGGCCGTCAGTACATGTGGTTCATCGTCAAGCAAGACAATTCCACCAAGCACACACTGAGTCTGACCTGCTGAGCCGCACTTGATGCGACGACCGCAAACTGAATTTTCCTCGTCCCTCTTTTCGAGCCACAGGTTCACCAAATCATGAGATTCTGATTCCGAGTGCGAAGTCTGCCGGGAGCTCAGTCGAGTCTCCTGAACAACAGCTACAAAGGTGATGCGGTTTGTTTTGAGAATTGATTGTAGCCAGCCGAGTTTCGCAAAAGTCTTCTCGACTTGCTTCATCACCTTCTCGTTTCCGCAACTGACCACCACTGTTGGTTTTAGGTTGTTCTGGCTCTTTCCAGCCATCATGAATTCTTGAACACAAGAACCTTTGGTGATTTCCCTACTGAGGATGACACGAAGTGGGTCTTTGATTTGGTGGATCCATATCGCCTGGAAAGCTGCATCCATATCCTTCTGAAGGTCGACATGTATCTTCTTGATGGTAAAAGTCGATGGCTTGAGAAGCACTGATGTTTTGGACGTCGCTGCTACAGAGCCTGAATTATATCTTGTGTTGCGGGTCGACGTCGAAGGCGATGGAGACAGGTTTGCGACAGGTGGTTGCAGGTTGTGACCATCAACAGTGCCTGACCCCTGTTGTGCTGCACTTGATAGCGTTAACTGTTGTATATCCGGAGGTTTCAACTGTTGTATGTTTGAAGGGACAGGTGGCAGCTGTGCTAGTTGCTTTAGGTGCTCCTCAGCTGCCCGTGAAGTTTGAGGCGTCTCACAATGTGCCGCCCGAGAAGATTGAGGATAGGGTTGAACGACCTCCATTAGGGCTTATCGATCCGCGCGTCCCAGGTGTCGTACATTAGTGAGGAGTCATGGCTTTTGGCGGCAGCCTGGCATATATGTTGCTGCGCATGGGTCAAGTCTGGACAGGCTGAGAGCAAGACTATCACGACCACGCACAGCTCTATCATGAGCTGTTTCTGGCCAACGCCATCGTGCTGCGGACAGCCCCAAGTCGTGAGCCTGTCAGTGGCAACGCTGCGGGGTCTTGTTAAGCAAGCGTTTACAGCCACGATCACCGCCTTCTGTATTGCAAGGCTGGCCAATTGTGGTAGAGACACTGGCCCCCGCACAGTGAAATGTAAGGCGGCTATGCCACAGACCAGTGCTCGAGGCTGAATTCGGTGCGTGCATTTGTAGAAGGCAGTACCCTCCCAGAGATTCAGTGATATTGTCTGCCAAAACTTTGTCGTCTGCGTTGTCATGGGAGGTCCTGGTGTTGACCGTGCGGGCCGACCCGTCTCGAGTACCGATATTGCCAGTTCTCTGTTCGGGTTCAGCCTCGACCGTGAACAGCTGCGAGTATGGCAACCATACTTCAAGTACTACAATTCAGAGATTGCACTACTGTATGCAGGACTGGCGGAGAAATCGCGCCAGATCACAACGCTCCCAACCTTGACATGTGAAGACGTCTTTCATGTCGTGAAAACGCTTCGAGAGAACCCAAATGAGACAAGGGAGTCAATTCGGCAAAAATTAAAGGCGAGGTTCTCTTCGGCGGACGATGCCCAGCTCAACAGCACAATCAATCTCGCGATTCGGTTGTGGCTGATGATCAACACCCAGGATGCCGAGTTCGAGACGTTGCGAAACGAATCCAGATGTGTGTCGTGGAACGATTATATACCATTGCAGAGTTTTGTTGGTTCGCTATTTCCTAAAGCCAGATGGGAGCTTAATCCGAGTACTAGTCGACTCGGGCCTTACTTTACGGCTGTCTTCATGAAACGAGTGTGCGGATTGAAGCTCAAATGGACAACGAGCATCTGTGATCACCTCGAATTTGACTATAGCAAAAAGACGCTGAAGGTGTTTGCTTTCAAGAACCACCTCGAAGGGCTTCTGGCCTGTCACGAGCTTGGACAATCGTGAGTTGCAACCTGCCATTAGCATGTTACATGCATTTCTCGGTGCGAACTGACCGATCGCCCAGGGTCCCTGTTCCTCGTGAGGTTCTGCAGGAGACAATACTCTCCTTGAACCTGCTCTTCCCGATCTGGGACAACGACACAATTGCGCTGCTCACGAAAGAGAATCAAACCTTCCACACGCATGGAGAATTTTCGTCCAGGGCAGTGAGCTTACTAGATTTCAACCACTGGAGAGACAGGTTACTGGAGCTCCAGGATGTGCTCCAAGCCCCTCCTGTAAGTTGGGCGCAGCTGTGGAGGGACCGAAGGAACCCGCAGCAATTTTGGACTTTCTGGATTGCACTGGTAATTCTGGTATTGACTCTTGTTTCTGTCATTACCGGCTGCATACAAACCTGGGCATCGGTAAAGTCGCTGAACTCGCACCAATAGATTGAATGCACATGACATACAAGCTGTGCGTCAGGTCGATGACAAAAGCCGTGCGAAATGTCGCGAGTTGCGAGGACGAGAAGACGTGTTGAATGAGGGAAGAGCTTCTGGGTAGCGAGTGACATAGGCAGGCAGCACGCCTGAATCCTGCCAAAGGCACAAAGTCATTCAGCCCTGCAGTGGCCCTAGACGCAGCACCAACCTCGATTACTTCCAGTGGACCACGATCCTGCGCGAGGTCTCGGCCTTCAACGCCTATCACTGGGTCTACCGCGAGAGCATCAAGCCGATGCTGGTGGCCGACCTGCTGATCCTGAACCGGCAGATGCCGCGATCGCTGGCCAGTTGCTACCGCATGCTCGTCGATCACCTCGACCTGATCGCCGACGCCTACGGGCGGCGCGGCGAGAGCCAGCGGCTGGCGAGCAACCTACGGGCGCGGCTGAACGGCGCCGACATCGAGCGGATCTTCGCCACCGGCCTGCACGAGTTCATCGAAGGCTTCATCAGCGAGAACAACCGGCTGGGCGCGGCGATCAGCGAGCAGTATCTGGTCTGACCTTCCCGTCGCGACGGCT
>JAOSBN010099789.1:0-11402 GCA_027563595.1 Erythroxylum suave
TTGACTTCTTCGATCTTTAATGCTTTTGACGAAGAACTTCTATTTCTCTAAGTCTTGTGATTTTTCTGACCAGCCTTAATGTTATGGATTTGTCTCTTTTAGGTTTATCTTCGGCATCCAGCTCTACTTCATTTATTTTCAAAGAACCAAGCAATTCATCTAGCTTTAATTTGCTCAAGTCCTTGGCTTCTTGTGTAGCAGTGACTTTGGGTCTCCATCTTTTCAGCAAACTTTTGAGAATCTTCCTCACATGATCTTGATTATCATAGATTCTCCCAAGAGCTTTAAGTCCATTAACGATAGTTTGAAATCGGCCAAACATCTGATCAACAGACTCATCTTCCTTCATTTTAAACAGCTCATACTGATGTTCAAGAATACGGATCTTAGACTCTTTCACCTAGTTTGTGCCTTCATGTGTGATGGATAGAGTGTCCCACATCTCCTGCGCAGTCTGGCATCCATGAACTTTATCATATTCACTTCTGCTCAACGCACAGTTCAAAAAGAGCATGGCCTTTGAATTTAGTTGAAATCTGGCTTTGTGATTAGCTAATCATCTGTTGTGAGGAATGGCATTTCCTTCATCATCTACTGGTTCGTATGGTCCATTCTTGATGATATCCCAAAGATCAATGTTTGTGGATTCTATGAAGAGCCTCATCCTATCCTTTAAATAATGATAATCTTCACCATTGAACGCAGGAGGTCTTCTGACGGAGGCACCTTCAGCTATAAAAACATGTGATTCTGCCATGGATCTTTTTCCTCACTTTGTAAAGGTAGTTCTTTGAAACCAAGCTCTAATACCAATTGAACTAAATCACATTTTAGTATAGAATTTACGTTCAAGAAACTAGAAACAAAAAGGGGGGGGGGGGTTGAATGGTGTACCCTTTTTCTTAATATAAAATCTTGCTAAGAACTTCTCTGACTTGTTAAAAGAATATCACAAAATTTATAAAAAGATTATTACGTCGTTAAATCGCAAATAACTTCTATATACTTGTTTAACAACAAAATAAAATGAAGTAAAAGGATAGAGGAACGACACTGCAATTTTTATACTGGTTCACCCTAAACCGTGGGCTACGTCCAGTCCTCAGAGTTCGTCAAAGTATTTCACTATACTTCAAACAATTACAAGTATTCTTTCTTCCCTTCCAGAGCCTCTTCAAGTCTCTTATAAAGTATTCTTTCAGCTAACATAGCCTCTCCAGGCTCTCAGCCTTTTCTTTCTCTCACTAAAAAGATATTGTGAGCTTTTGTTAAAGTAGGGTTACCTCTCTTAGTATCGCACTACAGAATTTCTCTTTTCTAAGTAAGCACTGAAAGCTCAAAGATCACTGATTTCTCAGAAGTTGTAAGATTCAAAAGATTGTAATATCTTCAACTAAGACTAGTATTTATAGCCTAAGTCTTTAACTGCTTCTTGATCCTTGACAATCGCTTCTTGATTCTTGATAACCGTTATTTAGTTAAGTTCTGTAACTAACTCCAACTAAGTAACTGTCCGACGTACTGACGTAACTTCTTCTTTATATCATTTATGTTTTCACCTAGTCTGTATTTTTCTTGCGTCTATTTTTTCTTTGCGTCTGTCTTTTCTTTGCATCTGTGTTTGCTTTGCGTTTGTATTCTCCTTGCGTCTGTATTTTCCTTGCGTCTATGTTCTCCTTTGTGTTTACGTTTTCTTTGCGTCTGTGTTTTCTTTGCATCTGTGTTTGCTTTGTGTTTGTATTTTCTTTGCGTCTGTATTTTCCTTGCGTCTGTATTTTCCTTACGTATGTGTTCTCCTTTGCGTCTACGTTTTCTTTACGTCTGTATTTTCTTTGCGTCTGTGATTATTTTGCGTCTGTATTTTCTTTGCGTCTATGTTTCGCTTTGTCTATATTTTCTTTGTGTCTGAGTTTTAGTATTTTTTTTGCGTCTGTGTTTTCTTTATGTCTGTGTTTGCTTTGCGTCTATATTTTCTAGATGTTTTCTGGAGATTGGTGATTAAACTGGCGCTAGTATTTTGATGGACCAGCTCCTATTAATTCTTAACACCAAGATGATATTTTGTGTTTTAATCACTATATAAAGTAAAACGGGGGATCTAGAAGGAAAAATTAACATAAGGGCAAAATGGTAATTTTACCCTTTATTGTGTAAATGGCTATAATATGGTTCATCTTAGAGTTTGCAATTGGACATCTTTTTTGAAACATGCGTTTTTATAATATTTAATAATTCAGGAGTTCAACTAATTGTCTTTAGTGGAATGAAATTTAGTTATTAAGATGGAATCAATCTAATGAGATTAAATTAATTCTAGGCTCATTGGAGCTTAAATTATATAAGTCCAATTAAATTCCTCATTTGGCTTCTAGGAAGGTTACTAAGCAAAGTAAGAAATACAAATAGAGATTTTAAAGCCTATTATTGAATGTTGGGCTTAGTTTAATTATAAGCCAAAATGGGCTAGACTTTGGTTTAATTTGATTAATTAGATTAGATTAACTAAATTAAATTAAAGTTATTAAAGATAAAAGGACGTGGATTTTTGGTTTTAATGGGCTAAATGTGCAGCTGCACATTTAGCATTGGTTTGCTACATTTAAGATGGTTTTTAACATGCTTTATCATCATTAAATGGAGTTATAACATTATCATTAAATGGTTTAATGGTTGTCTTTTAATGATAACATGTAACCATTTAGCATTCATTGGATTAAAGAAGAAAGAGGTGGATTTGATGGACCCTCTTCCTTCTTTCATCACAAAACCGAAAATGAGATGTATCATTTCAGGTTATTAGTCTTTTCATATAGCCATCTGAAAAAAAATGAGAAGAGTCTCATTTATTGGCTTCTTTATGATTGATTAAGGAAGGATGTGATGCATTAGATGCACTTCACTTCTTTCTTTGAGGTTTAATAGAAATTAAGAGAAAGAATACAAGGGGTTGTTGAATTTTTATCTCTCTCTCCTATCTTGCATAAGATAGCCGAAATTTGCATGAGAGGTGTCTCATTTTTAGCTTCCTTTTCTAAGGCAAAATCTCTTCAAGTTTTCTTCCCCTTCCCCCCAAAGGATCTTATTAACCAAGTTATCCAAGGAGAACAAGTGGTAGATCGGATTGGTCAAAGATACAATAATAAGGAGAGGATACATCACCTAAGAAAGGATACATTGCCGAGGTTAAGATAGCACATAGAGGAGTTAAAACTATAGCAAAGGAGTTGGTATATTTTTACCATCTTGTTCTTATGTTAAATATTTTTACTTATATAGTATCATGTTTGACTTGACATGTTGATTTAATTATATTGCTTCCCTTGAAATTTGATGTCTAAAAACAAAGTTTTAAAATATATCGTTTTAGCCAAATCTTGCATGCTTAAGTTTTTGATCCAATAATTGATATCAGAGCCATTTTCTTATACATGATTTCAGTTCCTATATGTGATGCATGGGTTCGCAATTTTTTTATGTTGCATATTTTTATATGATAGAAATATATATGGTGTATGCTTTGCTCTTTTAGTTGTCCATAGATTATAAAGTTACCTTATAAATTTTCTTCAACTGGGTTATAACGAGGAGGGTGGCCTTTCATCGTCATGTTTCCTCCTTTGCTTCATTTTTCTGTTTTCTTTGATTATGTAATGTACAAGATCATGTAATGATGAAGATGAAGAAGTCATGATTGAAAAAATGAAGAGGTAAAGTTTTGGTTTTGATTATGGTATCTTGGCCAAATTTCAGTTTTGTGTGAAAACTAGAGTTCTGGATTTTTGTTTAAAAAATTGTTGGTTTGTGAAAACCAAAGGGATGGAATTTTATTTTAACCAATTTACGGTTATATGGAAAATTTTTACCATAGCTTGAGTTTTTTGTGAAAAACAAATGCAGATTTTTGTTTTCTTTTGGACAAATTTTGGTTTTGTGAAAATCAAATTTTTGTTGGAAAGGAAAGGCCATTACACACTTTTACCTATTGGGCCGGGTCATGTGAGAGAAGAGTTCGAAGCAGAAAATCCAAGTCCAAAAAGATTTTGATGGGCCTAAAAGTCTTGTAATTGTTTTTATATTTCTAGGATAGACAATCAAAAGTGGCTTATTAGTTTATGTGATGAATGGATAAATGAATGCAAATAGTATACGATATTATGTCATTGTATGTCGTTTAGAAAATTACCAACCCTAGGCTTTGCCATGCATTTATTATGTTTGAGATATATAATGAAACAATATTGGATGGATAATAAATTACATCTAGACAAGATGGTATTTATTAAAACTTAAAGCCTATAAAGATTAAGTGAGAGAGGATGCTCATATGAGAGTCCACGGTCTCCACATGATGGCCCATTTGCATGTGGTCAAGTGTTACTCCCCACCGAAGGGCATGGATCCTAGATCTTGTATGGTTTGGGTCTCCTAAAGGATAAGTCCAATTATTGGTAATGAATGTGACCTCCTATTGAGGCATGGTTTGCAAGTACTTTTAGCTGATGAATCGAATGGTTACACACTCAACATATTTTATCAATATCCTACCCACCGTAGCTTTGTTAGTAAAAGTATGGACCAAATCATGGCACTTCTCAAAAGGTTAGGCATTAAGATGCTTGGTAATCTTTTGAGTGGGAGGGTCCCAGTTTTTCTTTTAATGGATAAGATGGCCCACCATTACTTAGTTCGTTATAGATTAAAAAAATAACCATTGTATAAAGTTTTATTTTTTTTTAAAGTTTTGTTAACCCTATCATCGCATATACATGCATCATGATTTTATACAAATTTCTAATATTGTTGACTAGTATGCTCATTTTTTTATAATTTATATTTTAAGACATAATCAACCACAAAATGAATCCACTCACTTTGCTCTTGACAAATAACAAAATGGAAAACGGAGAGAATTTTAATGAATGGATACATAACCTTGACATTGTTCTTCAATATGAACGAGTTTCATGGGTATTAACTGAAAATAAGCTTGCACCTATGGGTAGAGATTCAACTCCTGAGCAAGTCCAACAATATGAGTGATGGCAGAATGTTGATAAGACTACTAAGTGTTATATTCTAGCTTCTGTCAACAGCCTATTGCAAAAGCAAATTGCTTGTCTGAAAACTGCTAGTGCAATGGTTCATCACCTACGTGAGAAGTATGGTGTGAGGACTAGGTCTGCAAGGGTGAAAGCTATCTAAACCTTCCATAATCTTAGACAAAAATCTGGTGAATCGGTGTGGGATTACATGCTTAAGTTAATCTCTACGGTCACTAAAGTTGAGATGCTTAGGGCAGATATGGCTGCAGACATGCAGATGATTATGATCATCAATAGCTTAAACTTTTCTTTTCAGTAGTTTAAATTGGGTTATGAGCTTAATAGCAAGGATTATACTTTGAGTGAGTTGATGAATACCCTCTAGAGTACAAAGGAGATATTAAATATCAAGGCTCATAGGCCAGAAGATAATGTAGCATCTTCTTCTAAGCCCAAGACTAAGGACAAGCAAAACAAGAGGGTTCTAATGAAAAACAAGGCCCAAGGCCTAACCCATGAAAAAGAAGGTCAAAGTAGACACCAAGGGAAAGTGTTTCCAATATGGTGAGCAGGGTAACTCAAAAATAAATTATGCGGTCTACCTTAAGTCTCTCAAAAGTAAACAAGGTATGGGTTTCCTAAGTTTGTTAGGAACCAGAAATGTGGCAGATTCTGATTCTTGGATATTAGATATAGGAGCCACTAACCATATTTGCAATTCTTTATAGGGGGTCAGCAAAGGAAAAGACTACATAAAGGTTAGTTTCAAGTCAAGATAGCAGATAGAATTAGTGGGAGTAGTTATCTTGGACTTTCCTGGTGGTCATAGGTTATATTTGGAGGATGTATATTACATCCCAATGGCTGTAAGGAACATGATTTCTATTTTTTGTTTAATAAAATCTAGTTATTCATTATATTTTGAAAATATTGTTTCAATATATGAGAATAAGGATTTATTTGTAATGCAAATGATTAAACTGGGATTGTTCTTTATAAAACCTATTACAAGCTCACTAAACATCACAGAATTAATAAAACTAAGACAATCCAATGTCTTTAGCATTAATTCAAAATATCTATGGCACTTAAGAATGTGTAATATCAATCAGAAAATACTTGACAGGTTAGTAAAGGATAGGATCTTTATAGGCTTGGATAATGATCCATTACCCACCTACGAATCTTGTAAAGAAGGAAAAATGACCAAGGCCTCATTTCCTTCCAAAGGAAACAGATCTGAATCTATGTTGGACCTGGTACATACTGATGTGTGTGGGGGCATAAACGTACAAGCTAAAGGAGGTTATGAAAAATTCATAACCTTTATAGATCATTACTCTAGACATGGCTATTTGTATTTGATATATAAAAAGAGTGAGTCCTTTGAAAAGTTCAAAGAATTCAGAGCTGAAGTTGAGAAACAGCTAGCCAAGCCATTAAAATAACTTTAATTAGATCAAGGTGGTGAGTACTTATCTAGAGAGTTCCAACAATATTTAATTGAAAACAGATGTTTCCAACTTGTCAACTCCTTGAGCACCTCAACAGAATGGTGTAGTTGAGAGGAGAAATATGACTCTATTGGAAATGGTAAGATCAATGATGTCCTATGCTATCCTTCCAGAATCGTTCTGAGGATATGCCATACAAATGACAACTTATCTTCTTAACTTTGCTCCATCCAAATTAGTGCCTAAAACACCTAGGGAGTTGTGGATTGGCAAGGTACCTTCATTGCGGCACTTAAAGACTTGGGGCTGCCTAGCCTATGTTCTAAGGCTTAAATCCACAAAGATGGAACCAAGGTCAGAAGTATGTTTATTTGTAGGATATCCTACAGGTACTCGAGGGTACTATTTTTATAGTTCGCAAGACAAACAAGTATTTGTGTCTTCAAATACAACATTCCTAAAGGAAGAGTTTGTGAGAAATCACAAAGGAAGAAGTGAAGTAGTACTCAAAGAGTTAGCTATTTCCTCCAAAACAAGAGTTGATTTGGATACAGCAGGACAAAATGTCGAAATGGGTTCAAGAGTTGAATTGGAAAAGCAAACCTAAACATCAAGTAATGCCTAGATGTAGTGGGAGGGTTGTGAGACAACCTAATAGGTATCTAGGCCTAGGAGAAGGCATTATAGCCATCTCAGGCCAAGAAGAAATGGATCACATTGCTTATACACAGGCTATTAATGATGTTGATGCAGAACAATGGCTCGAGGTAATGGAATCAGAAATATATTCCATGTATGCCATTAAAGTCTGGATCCTTGTAGATCCAACACTAGATGTAAAAGCCATAGGGTGTAAATAGATCTACAAAAGGAAAAGAGGATCATATGGAAAGGTAGAGACCTTTAAAGCTAGACTGGTAGCTAAAGGCTATACTCAAAAGGAGGGTACAGACTATGAGGAGACTTTTCCTCTAGTTGCCATGCTTAATTCCATCAGAACTCTTTTGGCCATAGCAGCCTATTTTGATTATAAAATATGGAAAATGGACATCAAGACTGCATTTCTTAATGGGGATGTTGAGGAGACCATTTATATGGCCTAACTAAAATGATTCATTGAGTCAGGTAATGAGCATAAGGTATGCAAATTACATAGTCCATTCATGGGCTTAAGCAAGCATCTACATCTCGGAACATTAGGTTTGATAAGTCCATCAAAACTTATGGGTTCATACAAAACCAAGAAGAGCATTGTGTCTATAAAAGGATACAAGACGACAAGGTTATTTTCCTAATCCTGTATGTTGATGACATTGTGCTCCTTGGGAATGATGTAGGAATGTTATCTACGGTTAAGGGATGGCTAAACAAACAATTTTCAACGAAGGATTTAGGAGAGGCTAGCTATGTTCTAGGGATCAAACTTATAAGGGATAATAAGAACAAACTAATAGCCTTGTCTCAATAACCTACATTGAGAACATGCTCAATAAGTTTGCCATGCAAGATTCCAAGAGGGGTCTCACACTTACTAAATATAGAATCAAAATTTCAAAGGAGCAAGCACCTAAGACCCAAGAGGAGGTTGAATGTATGCATAACATTCCTTATGCTTCAGCAGTTGAAAGTTTAATGTATACTATGCTTTGCACTAAACCAGATATCTGTTACGTAGTGGGACTGGTAAGTAGATTCTAGTCTAATCCAAGAATTGAACACTGGACTGTGGTTAAGTGCATACTGAAGTATCTTCGTAAGACGAAGAACTTATTGCTTGTTTACTCTGGAAGTAATCTTATTTCGATGGGAAATATAAATTTAATTTCCAATCAGATGTTGATTATAGGAAATCAACTTCTGGCTCTATATTTATTTTAAGGGGTGGAGCCATAGTCTGGAGGAGTATCAAGCAATCTTATGTTATTGATTCAAATATGGAGGCTAAGTATGTTGTTGCTTGTGAAGCAGTAAAAGAAGTAGTCTGGCTCCGCAAGTTCCTAAATGATTTAGAGGTAGTTCCTGAGGCAGAAAAGGCCATTAAACTTTATGGAGATAATAGTGGGATAGTGGCTAATTATAAAGAACCTTGGAACCTTAAAGCTGCCAAACACATTGAGAGAAAGTATCATCTCATAAGGGGGATACTACAACGTGGTAAGGTAAATTTGGTAAAGATTCCCATAGAGCAAAACCTTGCTAAACCATTTATGAAGACACTATCTCAGCAGAGTTTTGAGGGTGCAAGGATGGGAATGAGGGATATGTCGAACTTGCTTTAGGGAAAGTGGGAGATTGTTAGAGTTTTGTAAATATAGTGCCCAGGAAAGCAAGTGTATTTACTTATAACTTAATTTTCTTTTAGTTATTTTTATAATGAAAATATTTTTTATTAATAAAACAAAAGAGTTTGGTTTTATATGTATGAGCATAATAAAACTAGTCATAATTTACCGAGATTCTTTTGTAAATGATATACATATATATAGAGATGTATGGGAAACATGTATATTATTAGAATCTAAAATAATTAATTCACAGTTGAATAATCAAGTTGGTTGTTTGATTATGGTTTAGACTGTCGTGTTGCGATTTATCTCTATGTAAGTAAAAGAGTTTACTTTAAGGGAATGATAAGTTTCAGATCATGATACTAGTTGACTATCGACAATGGGACTATTAAGTGAATATGGAATCACGTATGTTTTAAAGAATAAAGTAGGTCGTTACTTCAATCTTAAAACATACAATTAAGCATTCGTTTATTATGGACCACAATCATGATGAGTGATGAACTCATATATATTTCACTATAATTCTTGATTGAAACATGTATCAGTGAACATTCACTAAAATAAAGAGTTTATAGTGATATCATCACTTATAGATGTTTTATAGAGATTGGTGATTAAATTGGTGCCAGTAGTTTGATGGACTAGCTACTCAGCAAGTCTTAACATCAAGATGAGATCTTATGTGTTAATCAGTGAATAAAGTAAAATGGGAGATCTAGAAGGAAAAATCAACATAAGGGCAAAACAGTAATTTTACCCTTTATTGTGCAAAAGGCGATAATAAGGTTCATATTAGAGTTTGTAATTGGACATCTTTTTTTAAACGTGTGTTCTCATAATATTTAATAATTCAAGAGTTCAACTAATTGCCTTTAGTGGAATGACATTTAGTTAATAAGTTGGAATTAATTCTAATGAGATTAAATTAATTCTAGGCTTATTGGAACTTGAATTATATAAGTCCAATTAAATTCCCTATTTGGCTTCTAGGAAGGTTAGCAAGTAAGAAATACAAATAAATATTTTAAAGCCTATGATTGAATGTTGGGCTTACTTTACTTAGAAGCCCAAATGGCTGGACTTTGGTTTAATTTGATTAAATTAAAAGAAAGTTATTAAAGATAAAAGGAGGTGGATTTTAAGTTTTAATAGGCTAAATATGTAGCTACACATTTAGGATTGGTTTGCTATATTTAAGATGGTTTTTAACATGCTTTATCACCATTAAATGGAGTTATAACCTTATCATTAAATGGTTTAATGGTTGTGATAGCATGTAATAATTTAGCATTCATTGGATTAAAGAAGAAAGAGGTGTATTAGATGGACCCTCTTCCTTCTTTCATCACAAAAACGAAAATGAGGTGTATCATTTTAGGTTATTGGTCTTTTCATATAGTCATATTAAAACAAATGAGAAGAGTCTTATTTGTTGGTTTTTTAATGATTGATTAAGAAAGGATGTGATGCATTGGATGCACTTCACTTCTTTCTTTGAGGCTTAACTGAAATTGAGAGAAAGAATACAAGGGGTTGTTGAATTTTTATCTCCCTCTCCTATCTTACATTAGATAGCCGAAGTTTACATGAGAGGTGTCTTATCTTTAGCTTCCTTTTCTAAAGGCAAAATCTCTTCAAGTTTTCTTCTCATTTCCCAAAAGATCTTGTTAACCCATTTATCCAAGGAGAACAAGTGGTAGATCGGATTGGTTGAGGATACAATAATGAGAAGAGGATACATCACTTAAAAGAGGATATATTACCAAGGTTAAGATAGCAAAACGAGGAGTTACAGTTGTAGCAAAGGAGTCGGTATATTTCTGCCATCTTGTTCTTATGTTAAATATTTACTTATACCATATAATGTATGGCTTGACATGTTGATTTGGTTATATTGCTTCCCCTGAAATTTGATTTCTAAAAAAAAAGTTTTGAAATTTACAGTTTTAGCCAAATCTTGTATGCTTAAGTTTTCGATCCAACAAATCCCATCTCCAACATGTTGTGCCTAATTTCTGTTAATTTTGTTTGCCTTCATATCTTGATTTTGGTGACAAATTATTATATTTTTATCCAAATGTGACATGAATTGAGTGAAATTGGTGTGAAAATTGCATCACTGTTAATTGGATTATCTTGTGAATGTTATTTGGAAACTAGAAGAATTATGCATGAAAAAAATGAAATGACAACCACTACAAGGAATTAATTTAATTAAGCATGTAAATGGTGTCACACCTATGACTATGCTAGTTGCGGGTGTGATAATAGGCATCATGGGTCACGAGTGTGAGAATGTGAGTTGATAGTTGTGCATTAATCTATGTTTTTTAAAGTAATTGGCATGTGTTTCTTGCATAATAGTTTGTGATTATTACATTTTAGGATTCATTTTGTATGATTTTATTTAGTTTGATCTTCATTGTTGTTCTTTTGTATTTGATGTTAATTTAGGGTAAAAATTGATTATTTTTAAGTAGTAATGAAGATGGAGAAATTTGGAGAGTGAGTGGTCGGCTGTGTGGTTGAGTCTTTGAGTTACTCCCTTGGAAACCGAATCAAAAGAATTAATTCCAAGGATTGCAATATAGAGTGCAACCCCGGGTCGTCTCACT
>JAOSBN010099800.1:0-41036 GCA_027563595.1 Erythroxylum suave
ACAATTCTCAACCCATTCACAGGTAGAACCAAATATACCGGGAATATCAATGAGTGCATGTACAAAAATTTCATGTGCCATAAATTCAGTTTTCACAATACAAATATGTCACAAAATGCATGAACGTGCAATTGCATTACTAAGCTCTCATTAAACATCCCTATTTCCTATTTTACCCTCCCTGTCGAGGGTGGGATGTTACATAAGGCGCCCAAGGGGCTCTTTCTCCCGAAAAGGGTACCTAGCGACCATGCCAACGAGCTATTATCCGCACCGAAGGTGCACCAACGGGTTGTTTTGCACACCAAAGATGCCTAACGACTATAACAAAGGGCTATTTTTCCCACCGAAGGTTTGTCAAAGGGTTGTTTTGCCCACCGAAGGTGCCTAATAGGCTTTTTTTAGCACCGAAGATGCCTAGCGATCATGTCGATGGGCTATCTTGCCCACTGAAGGTGAATCAACCTTCTATTTTGTCCACCAAAGGTGCCCACCGGGCTATTTTTCCCACCAAAGGTGCACCAACGTGCTGTTTTTCCCACCGAAGGCACCCAATGAGTTGTTTCTCCCAGTTTAGGTGCCTAACGATCTCGCTAACGGGCTATTTTGCCCACCAAAGGTGCCCAAGGGACTATTTGTCCCACTGAAGGTGCCCAGTGACTGTGCCAACGGCTTGTTTTGCCTATTGAAGGTGCACCCACGGGTCGGTTTGCCCACAGAAGGTGCCTAGTGACTGTGCCAAAGGCCTGTTTTGCCTACTGAAGATGCACGAACTTGCTATTTTACTCACCGAAGTTGCCCAGGAGATAGTTTTCTCACTGAAGGGGCTTAGCTGTTGGATCACCTATGGCTCGAGTATTCGTAAAACATAGCGGAATGGACCATACTACAACAAGAAGTATAATCGAAAATTTTACATTAGTACAAAATTACCTCTTGATGTGGTTTGATTTTGTTTTTCAGATCTGTAGACACTACAACATATGAACGTCCTTTACTGGTATCCACACAAGGATGAATGATCCAGGAAGCAGCTTATGTGCACTAGCACGTTCTAAACACTTTGAAACGCCGCACTAATGTTTCTCTCGAAAGAAGAATGAACGATTAGGTTTTTAGGTGGCTATGGTTTTTGTGTCACATCTAATGAGACACGAGTTCTTTATTTATAGAGAAACCCTAATCTCTATTCCTATTAGGAATAAGAATATCATAATCCTAAACGCATTAGGATTATAGAAGCCCAATAAGTTTCGGCCCATATTATATCTCATATAATCTCGACAACTTAATTCAGTCTAGCTCAATAAATATATCCACATATATTTATTTAGTGCCTAATAAATTAGGCCCAAGAGAATAAGCCCAAATCACATCTCCCTCTGTGTGTGACCCTGTAGGCTCATTTTATGTTGGCAATGGGCTTGATCACACTTCAAGGCCTATAAGTCATAAGCGGTCTCTAGTAAGACATTATGACTACCCAAATCAAATGAGGATCGGTAATCCGATTTAACATGTAATCAAGGTTATAAACTTAGTCCCTTTGTAACACGATATCAAGATTACTCACAAGGCATGGTACATGTCAACCCTTGATTAATCTTAGTTTCTTGATTCCCAAGTTGACTGACTATAAGAAATGACATTGATGACTCCTCATCAATCCATTTGAGCACGACCATGCATTTTTTTCAGTCATACTTATCAAGAAGCCCAAATGATATCTCTCTCATTTAAGAGAGGTACAAATCCCATCTACGTCATTCACATCCCTCCGCATGATTCATTTAATGTCCAAAATAAGACTACTTATTATCCAGTTAAAGATAACTTAGTCTAATGTCAAAACACTGAATTCCTCATGTAGGGAACCATGATGACTTCAGGTCAAAGGACTAAAGTCAAACCATATTGACAATCACTAATGACATGAAACCATGTAGTGTTCACTCTATGGGTCAGTACAATATATGCTCTCTAACATATATCTATGTATCTGATTTGATAACTCATATCTATGATCAGTAAAATATGATCATCAATAAAAAACAAATACTAGCCTTAATTCATTATTGTTCCACCAATAATGATCGACCAGGGACATTTGAGAATGGCATAATAATGCTTATGATTTTACTATGAAGTCACATATTTGATGACATAAGCTTAATACTATTTATGGAATGTAAATCACATGACATAAATAATAAACATGCATATATAAAAGAATACCTCATAATATATTATTAATAAGTCAGAATGTCAGTAGAAAAGTTACATATGTCCATTGGCCTAAGGCACACTACTAACACTAGCGACCTTACCAAAGGGCTATTTTTCCCACCAAAGTTGCACCAACAGGTTGTTTTTCCCACCAAAGGTGCCTAGCGACCGTGCCAACATGCTATTTTCCCATCCGAACATGCACCGACACGCTGTTTTTCCCACCGAAGGTGCTTAGGGACTGGGCCAAAGGGTTGTTTTGCCCACCAAAGAGCACCAACGTACTATTTTGCCCACTGAAGGTGCCCAATGGGCTATTTTCCCACTGAAGGTGCCTAGCGATCATGCCAACATGTTGTTTTGCCACTGAAGGTGCACCAACATGGTGTTTTCCCAACAAAAGGTGCCTAGCGACTGTGTCGATGGGTTACTTTACCCATCGAAGGTCCACCAATGTGTTGTTTTTCCCACCGAAGGTTCCTAGTGATCATGTCAAAAGGAAAATTTTCCCACTGAAGCTACACCAACGTGTTGTTTTCCCCACCAAAGGTGCCCAACATCTTGTTTTTCTTAGTTAAGGTGCCTAGCAATGAGACGAGAGGCTATTTTTCTAACTGAACACGCATCAACGTGTTCTTTTTCCCACCGAATGTGCCTAGCGACCGTGTCAAAGAGTTGTTTTTCCCACCAAATATGCAACAATGTGTTGTTTTGCCAACTGAAGGTGCCCAATGTACTGTTTTGCCTACTGAAGGAGCCTAATGTGCTGTTTTTCCCATTGAAAGCACCTAGCCACCATGCCGATGGGTTGTTTTGCTCACCAAAGTTGCACCAACGTGTTGTTTTCCCATCGAAGGTGCCTAGCATCCTTACCAACGGGTTGTTTTGCCCAGCGAAGGTGCTCAATGGTCTATTTTGCCCTCCAAAGGTACCAATGGGTTGTTTTGCCACCGAAGGTGCCTAGAAACCATACCAAAGCACTGTTTTTCCCACCAAAAGTGAACCAGTGTATTGTTTTGCCTACCAAAGGAGCCCAATTGGCTATTTTTCAAACCAAAGGTACCTAAAGACTGTGTTGACGTGCTGTTTTCCCCATCGAAGGTGGACCAATGTGTTGTTTTTCCCATCGAAGGTGCCTAGCGGCCATGCCAAAGGGCTATTTTGCCCACCGAAGGTGCCAAACGGGCTGTTTGCCTACCAACAGTTCCAACGGGCTGTTTTGCCACCGAAGGTGCCCAAAGGGCTCTTTTTCCCACAGAAGGTTCCCTAGCGACCGTGCCAATGAGTTGTTTTCCCCACCAAAGGTGCACCAACAGGTTGTTTTGCCAACCAAATGTGCCTAGCGACTATACTAAAGGGTTGTTTTTCCCACCGAAGATGTGCCAACGGGGTTGTTTTGTCCACCAAAGATGCCAACGGGCTTCTTTTAGCATGGAAGATGCCTAATGATCATGCCAAAGGGTTGCTTTGCCCACTGAAGGTGAACCAACGTGCTGTTTTGCCCACCGAAGATGGCCATCGAGCTATTTTTCCTATCAAAGGTACGTCAACGTGCTATTTTACCGACCAAAGGTGCCCAATGGGCTCTTTTTTCCCACAGAAGTTCCTAGCGATCATGTCGACGAGCTATTTTATCCCCTGAAGGTGCACCAATGTCTTGTTTTTCCCAGCAAAAGTTCCTGGCGACTATACCGATGGGCTATTTTCCCCGTCAAAGTTGCCCAACGCGTTTTTTTCCATCGAAGGTACCGAGCGACCATACCGAGGGGTTGTTTTTCCCATCGAAGGTGTACCAACGAGTTGTTTTCCCCTTCGAAGGTGCCTAACATTTGTTCCAAAAAGTTGTTTTGCCCACTGAAGGTACAGCAACGAGTTTTTTGGCCTACCGAAGGTGCCCAACGAGTTGTTTTTCCCATCGAAGGTGCCTAGTGACCATGCCATCGAACTGTTTAGCCCACCGAAGGTGCACCAATAGGCTTTTTCCCTATCGAAGGTGCCTAGCGACCATTGGAAAGTGCTGTTTTGGTCACTATTGGTGCACTAATGTGCTATTTTTCCCATTGAAGGTGCTTAGCGACCTTGCTGATGGGTTGTTTGGCCCACAAAAGATGCACCAACGTGCTATTTTTCTTACCAAAGATGCCTAGCGACCGTCCGGACGAGCTATTTTGCCAACCGAAGGTGCACCAAGGTGGTTTTCCCACTGAAGGTGTCTAGCGATGGTGCATATGGGCTGTTTTGCCCACCAAAGGTCCACCGACAGGCTGTTTTTCCCACCAAAGGTGCCTAACGACTGTGTGGATGGGCTGTTTTGCGAACCAAAGTTGTACCAACATGTTGTTTTTCCCACTGAAGTGCCTAACGACCCTGTCGACGAGCTATTTGGCCCACATAAGATGCACCAACGAGTTGTTTTTCCCACCTAAGGTGTCCAGTGATGGTGCCGATGGGCTATTTTGCCCACCAAAGTTGGACCAACGTGTTGTTTTTTCAACCAAAGGTGCCTAGTGACCATGTCGAAAGGCTATTTTGCCCACCAAAGGTGAACCAACATACTGTTTTGCCCACAGAAGGAGCCCAATGGGCTGTTTTTCCCACCAAAGGTACCTACGACTTTATCGACGGGCTATTTTACCCATTGAAGGTGTACCAACATGCTGTTTTTCCCATCGAAGGTGCCTAGCGGTCTTGCCAACGGGCTGTTTTGCCCATCAAAGGTGCCAACAGGCTGTTTTACCACCAAAGGTGCACCAACATGCTGTTTTTCCCACGGAAGATGCCCAACGGGCTCTTTTTCCCACATAAGGTGCCTAGCGACCATGCCAAGGTGCACCAACGGGTTGTTTTGCCCACCGAAGGTGCCTAGTGACTATGCCAAAGGGCTATTTTGCCTACCAAAGGTGAGTAGACGAGCTATTTTTCTGACCAAAGGTGCACCAACGAGTTGTTTTTCCCAACGAAGGTGCCTAGTAGGCGTTTCAATAGGCTGTTTTGCCCACTGAAGGTTCCCAACGAGCTGTTTTGCTCACCGAAGATGCCAACGAGTTGTTTGGCCACCAAAGGTGCACCAAGGAATTCTTTTTCCCATCGAAGGTGCCCAACAAGTTCTTTTTCCCAAAAAGGGAACTTAGTGACCATGCCAACGGGTTGTTTTGCCTAGCAAAGGTGCTAGAGACCATGCCATCGGGTTGTTTTTTCCACATAAGGTGCATCAATGTGTTGTTTTTCACATCGAAGGTGGCTAGCAACCATGTCGAAGGACTGTTTTCCTACCAAATGTGCACCAATGTGCTGCTTTGCCTGTCGAAGGTGCCCAACGAGCTTTTTCCCACCACAAGTGCTTAGGGAACCATGCCGACGTGTTGTTTTTCCTACTAAAGGTGCCTAACGGGCTGTTTTCCCACCGAAGGTGCTAAGTAACTATGCCGACGGGCTGTTTTGCATACTGAAGGTGCCTATCAACCGTGCCAATGACCTATTTGGACTATAGAAGGTGCACCAATGTGTTGTTTTCCCATCAAAAGAGCCTAGGAATCGTCCTGAAGGACTGTTTTGCCCACCAAAGGTGAACCAACTTACTGTTTTGCTGACCGAAGAAGCCCAACAGGCTATTTTTCCCGCCGAAGGCTCCTACCCATCGTGCTAACGGGCTGTTTTGCCCACCATAGGTGCACCAATGTTCTATTTTTCCCATTGAAGGTGCCTAGTGGCCGTGCCAATGGGCTGTTTTTCCCATCGAAGGTGCTCAATTGGCTGTTTTGCCCACCAAAGGTGCCAAAGGGTTGTTTTCCCACCCATGGTCCACCATCATGCTTTTTTTCCCACTGAAGCTACCCAATGGGCACCTTTTCCCACAAAAGGTACCTAGCGACTGTGCCAACGGGTCGTTTGCCTTATCGAAGGTGCACCGTCAGGTTGTTTTGCCCACTAAAGGTGCCTAGCAACTGATCCAATGGGTTGTTTTTCCCACAAAAGATGCCTGTCGACCATGTCAATGGCTGTTTTACCCACTGAAGGTGCCCAATGGACTGTTTCTCCCACCAAAGGCACCTAGCGACCATACCAAAGGGCTATTTTTCCCACCGAATATGCCTAATGGGCTGTTATTCCCACTAAAGGTGCCTAACGACCCTGCCGATGGTTTGTTTTTCCCACCGAAGGTGCCTAGCAGTTTGTTTTTCCCAAGCCTAGTGACATTGCAAATAGACTATTCGGTGGGAAAACGAGGTGTTTTGCCCATTGAAGGTGCCCAGTGACCTTGTCGAAGGACTTTTTTTGCCCTTTAAAGGTGAACCATCATGTTTTTTTCCCACAAAAGGTGGCCAAGGACTCTTTTTCACCTAGAAAGTGCCTACCGACCATGCCAACAGGTTGTTTTACCCATCTAATCTGCACCGATAGGTTGGTTTGCCTACCGAAGGTGCCTAGCGACCATGCCGAAGGGCTGTTTTGTCCACTAAAGGTGCACCAACATGCTATTTTGCCCATTAAAGTTGCCCAACAGGCTCTTTTTCCAACATAAGTGCCTAGTGCTACTTTTCCCACCAAAGGTGCCTGGTGACCATGCTGACGGGCTGTTTTCCCCATCGGCGGTGCCTAATGAGTTATTTTTCCCACTAAAGGAACCTTACGACCATACTGAGGGTCTATCTTGCCCACCAAAGGTGTACCAACTTGTTATTTTTCCTATCAATGGGTTGTTTTGCCCACCGAAGGTGCCAACGGGTTGTTTTTCCACCGAAGGTGCACCAACATGCTGTTTTTCCCACTGAAGGTGCCCACTGGGCTCTTTTTCCCATAAAAGGTTCCTAGCAACCATTTCAATGGCCTTTTTTCCCCACCAAAGGTGCGTCGATAGCTTTCAATGGAAAGTTTTTCCCATAAAAGGTTCCTGGCAACCATGTTGAAGGGCTATTTTACCTACTGAAGGAGCCCAATGAGCTATTTTTCCCACCAAAGGTGCCTAGCAACCATGTCAATGGGTTGTTTTGCCCACTGAAGATGCCGAACGGGCTGTTTTCCCAAGCCTTTGTTCTGCCCACTGAAGGTGCACTAACGAGATGTTTTTCCCATTGAAGGTGCCTACCGACCTTGTCGAAGGGCTCTTTTTACCCTTAAAGGTGCACCAATATGTTGTTTTTCCCACCTAAGGTGGTCAAGGGCTGTTTTTCCCACAGAAAATGCATAGCGACCGTGCCAACGGGCTGTTTTACACATCTAAGGTGCATTGACCGGTTGTTTTACCCACCAAAGGTACCTAGCAACCAAGCCGAAGGGCTATTTTGCCCACTAAAGGTGTACCAACGTGTTATTCCCATCAAAGGTTCCTAGCGACTGTGTCAAAGGACTTTTTTTCCCACCGATTGTGCACCAATGGGCTGTTTCGCCCACCAAAGATGCCTAACGTGCTGTTTTTCCCACTAAAGCTACCTAGCGACTATGTCGATGAACTGTTTAGCCCACTGAAGGTGCACCAATGGGCTTTTTTCCCACTAAAGGTACCAAGTGATCGTGCCAACAAACTGTTTAGCCTACCGAAGGTGCCTAGCCACTGCTTTTCGCATCAAAGGTGCTTAGGGACTGTGCCCAAAGAGCTATTTGGCCCACCAAAGGTGCACCAATGGGTTGTTTTTCCCACTGAAGATGCATCAACGAGTTGTTTTTCCCCCCGAAGGTGACCAACAAACTATTTTTCCCACTAAATGCCAACGAACTTCTTAGCCTAATGAAGGTGCACCAAGGGGCTTTTTTCCCACTGAAGCTACTTAGCGACCCTATCGATAGGCTGTTTGGCCCACAGAAGGTGCACCAATGTGTTGTTTTCCCTACCGAAGATGTCTAGCAACGATGCCGATGGGCTATTTTTCCTACTGAAGATGCCTAGCGACCGTCCCAAAGGGCTATTTTTTTCCCAATAAATGTACGCCAATTTGCTGTTTTGCCCACCGAACGTGCCCAGCGACCCTTTTTCCCAACGAAGGTCCCTAACAACTACGCCAACGAACTGTTTAGCCCACCGAAGGTGCACCAACAGGCTTTTTTCCCACTGAAGGTGCCTAGTGACCATGTAGATGGGTTGTTTTGCCTACCGAAGGTGCACCAACGTGCCATTTTTGCCACCGAAGGTGCCTAGCGACCTTGTCGACGCGTTGTTTGGCTAACAGAAAGTGCTCCAATGTGTTGTTTTTCCTACCGAAGGTGCCTAGCGACCCTAGGGATGGATTGTTTGGCCTACAAAAGGTGCACCAACAAGCTATTTTTCCCATAAAAGGTGTCTAGCGATGGTGCCGATGGGCTGTTTTTCCCAACAAAGGTAATCCAAGGGGTTGTTTTTCCCACCCAAGGTGCCTAGTGACTGTGTTAATGGGCTCTTGTTCCCATGAACGGTGCCTAGTGACCATGCCAACGAGCTGTTTTCTGCACCAAAGGTGCACCAAGGGGTTGTTTTGTCCACCGAAGATGCTTAGCCACCGTGCCGACGAGCTATCATGCCCACTAAAGGTGAACCAACATGTAGTTTTGCCAACTAAAGGTGCCCATCAGAAAGTTTTTCCCATCGAAGGTGCCTACTGATCGTGCCGACAGGATGTCTTGCCCACAAAAGGTGCACCAACGTGCTGGTTTCCCACTGAAGGTGCCCAACGGCCTGTTTTTCCCACCGAAGCTGCCTAGTAACCGTGTGAACGTGCCATTTTTCCCATCGAAGGTGCCCTGGCAAAGTGCTATTTCGCCCACCGAATGTTCACCAACTTCTTATTTTTTCCCACCAAATGTGCACCAATGTGTTGTTTTACCCATTGAAGGTGCCTAACGAGCTATTTTTTCCACTGAAGGTGCACCAATGATTGGTTTTTTCCACTAAAGGTGCCTAGCGACCCTACTGACGAGCTGTTTGGGCCATAAAAGGGGCACCAATGTGCTCTTTTTTGGGCCAAAGGTGCCCAGCAATCCTACTGAAGGGCTGTTTTACCTACTGAAGGTCGACCAACATACTCTTTCGCCCACCAAAGGAGCCCAATGGGCTGTTCTTCCCATCGATGGTACCTAGCCGCGGTGCTAACGGGTTGTTTTGCCCACCAAAGGTGCACCAACATGCTATTTTTCTTGTTGAAGGTGCCTAGCAGTCGTGTCAATGGGCTGTTTTGCCCATCGAAGGTGCCCAATAGGTTGTTTTGCCCACCGAAGGTACCAATGAGTTGTTTTGCCATCGAAGGTGCACCTACATGCTATTTTTCCCAGTAAAGGAGCCCAATGAGCTCTTTTTCCCATAAATGGTTCCTAGCATCCAATTCAACGGGCTTTTCTCCCCACCGAAGGTGCACCGACGGGGTCTTTTGCCCACTGAAGGTGCCTAGTGATTGTGCCAATGGAATTTTTTTCCCACAAAAGTGCTTGGCGACCATGTTGAAGGGTTGTTTTCCCCATCGAAGGTGCCCAATGGGCTATTTTTCCCACCGAAGGTGCCTAACGACCCTATCAATGGATTGTTTTGCCCATTGAAGGTGCCCAACGGACTATTTTTCCAAAGCCTCTGTTTTGCCCATCGATGGTGCACTAACGATGTGTTTTGCTTAATGAAGGTGCGTAGTGACCTTATCGAAGGGCTCTTTTTACCCACAAAAGGTGCACCAACATGTTTTTCTCACCGAAGGTGGCCAAGGGCTCTTTTTCCCACAGAAAGTGCCTAGCGATCATGCCAACCAGTTGTTTTACCCATCTAAGGTGCACCGACAAGTTGTTTCACCCATCAAAGGTGGCTAGCGACCATGCCAAAGGGTTGTTTTGCTCACTGAAGGTGCACCAACGTGCTGTTTTACCCACCAAAGTTGCCTAATGGGCTCTTTTTCTCACAGAAGTGCCTACAGACCGTGCCGACGTGCTATTTTACCCACAGAAGGTGAACCAAACATGTTGTTTTTCCCAAAACAGGTGCTTGATGACCATGTCAACTGGCTTTTTTCCTGCCGAAGGTGCCTAACGACTATGCCGATGAACTGTTTAGCCCACCGAAGGTGCCTAGCGACTATTTTTCCAATCAAAGGTGCCTAGTGACCATGTTGAGGGGATATTTTGCCCATCGAAGGTGTACAAACGTGTTGTTTTTCCCATCAAAGGTGCCTAGCGACTGTGCCAAAGGGTTGTTTTACCCACCAAAGGTGCACCAACGGGCTGTTTTACCCACCGAAGGCACCAGACGAGCTATTTTTCCACTGAAGGTACCTAGCGACCATGCCAGCGAACTATTTAACCCACTGAAGGTGCACCAACAGGCTTTTTTCCCACGAAGGTGCCTAGTGGCCATGCAGATGGGCTATTTTGCCAACCGAAGTTGCAACAACGTGCGGTTTTTCCCACCAAAGATGCCTAGCAACCCTGTTGACAGGCTGTTTGGCCCACAGAAGGTGCACCAATGTATTGTTTTTTCGACCAAAGGTGTCTAGCGACGATATCGATGGGCTATTTTTCCTACCGAAGATGCTTAGCGACCAACCCAAAAGGATATTGTTCCCACCGAATGTATGCCAATGTGCAGTTTTGCCCACCAAAGTGCCTAGCAGGCTGTCTTCCCAGCAAAGGTGCCTAGCGACCGTGCCAACGAGTTGTTTAGCCCACCAAAGGTGCACCAACGGGCTTTTTTCCCACTGAAGGTGCCTAGAAATCGTTGAGGCGGGCTGTTGTGCCCACAGAAGGTGAACAACGTGCTACTTTTTCCATCGAAGGTGCCTAAAGACCCTATCGATGAGCTGTTTGGCCAACAGAAAGTGTGCCAGCTTGCTGTTTTTCCCATCGAAGGTGCCTAGTGACCCTGTGGATGGGTTGTTTAGCCCGCAAAGGGTGCACCAACATGTTATTTTTCCCACTGAAGGTGTCTAGCGATGGTGTCGATGGGCTATTTTTCCCATCGAAGGTAAGCCAAGGAGTTGTTTTTCCCACCGAAGGTGCCTAGTGACCATGCCAAAGGGCTCTTGTTCCCACAGAAGGTGCCTAGCGATCGTGCCAACGAGCTATTTTCTCAACCGAAGGTGCACCAATGGGTTGTTTTGCCCACCTAAGATGCTTAGTCACCTTGCCAACGGGTTGTCATTCCCACCAAAGGTGAACCAATGTGTTGTTTTGCCCACTGAAGATGCCCATCGGATAGTTCTTCCCACTGAAGGTGCCCACTGATCGTGTCGATGGGATGTCTTGCCCATAGAAGGTGCACCAACATGCTGATTTCCTACCAAAGGTGTCCAACGGCCTACTTTTCCCACCGAAGGTGCCTAGCAACCATGTCAATGTGCCATTTTTCCTACTGAAGGTGCCTAGGGACCCTGGCAAAGTGCTAATTCGCCCGTTGAAGGTTCACAAACGTGCAATTTTTCCCACCAAATGTGCAGCAATGGGCTATTTCTCCCACAAAACATGTGTAGAGACCGTGCCCATAGGTTGCTTTTCCCTACCAAAGGTCTAAAAATGTGCTATTTTTCCCCTTAAAGGTGCTTAGCGACCTTACCGATTGGCTATTTTTCCCACCGAAGGTGCACCAATGTGTTGTTTTTCCCATCAAAGGCACCTAACGACCATGTCGACGGGTTGTTTTGCCCACCAAAGGTGCATCATTGTGTTGTTTAGCCCACCAAAGGTGCATCAACAGGTCGTTTTTCCTACCGAAGATGCCTAGCGATCATGCGGACGGGCTGTTTTGCCCACTGAAGGTGCACCAATTGTGTTGTTTTTCCCACAGAAGGTGCCTAGCAACCTTGTCAATGGGCTATTTATCCTACAGAAGGTGCACCAACATGCTGTTTATCCCATCGAATGTGTCTAGCAACATTGCTAATGAGTTGTTTTGACCACCGAAGGTGAACCAAGGGGTTGTTTTCTCCACCAAAAGTGCCTAGCAACTATGTCAACGGGCTATTTTGCCCACTGAAGTGGACTAACGTGCTATTTTTCCCATTGAACGAGCCTAGTGACTGTGCCGAAGGGTTGTTTTACCCACCGAAGGTGAAATGACGTACTGTTTTACCATTGAAGGAGCCCAATGGGTTGTTTTTCCCACTGAAGTTACCTTGTGACCGTGTTGAGGTACTGTTTTGCCCATCGAAGGTGCCTAATGGGATGTTTTACCCACCGAATGTGCCAACTAGTTATTTTGCCACTGAAGGTGCTCCAACATGATGTTTTTCCCACCGGAGGTGTCAAATAAGCTCTTTTTTGCATAGAAGGTGCCTAGCAATCATGCCAATAGGTTGCTTTCCCCATCGAAGGTGCATCAACAGGTTGTTTTGCCCACCAAAGGTTCCTAGTGACTATGCCAAAGGGTTGTTTTACCCACCGAAGGTGTGCTGATGTGCTATTTTGCCCACTGAATGTGCACCAACATGCTGTTTTTCCCATCGTAGGTACCCAGCGGCGCGCCAACTTGCTGTTTTGCCCACCGAAGCTGTCCAACGAGCTGTTTTGCCCACCTTAGGTGCCAATAGGTTATTTTTCCACAGAAGGTGCACCATCATGCTGTTTTTCCCACAAAAGATGCCCAACAGGCTCTTTTTCCCTCAGAAGGTGCCTCATGACTGTGCCAATGGGTTATTTTCCCTGCAAAAGGTGCACTGAAGGGTTGTTTTACCTACAAAAGGTGCACCAACATGCTGTTTTTCCCACCGAAGTTGACTAGTGACAGCACCGACGAGCTATTTTGCCCACTAAAGTTGCCTCACGACCATACCGAAGGGCCGTTTTGCCTACCAAAGGTGAAGCAACGTATTGTTTTGCCTATCGAAGGAGCCCAATGTGTTGTTTTTCCCACCAAAGATGCCTAGTGACTGTGCTGAAGTGTCGTTTTACCCACCAAAGGTGTACCAACGTGTTATTTTTCCCATCAATGGTGCCTAGCCACCATGCCAATGGGCTATTTTGCCCACCGAAGGTGCCAAATGGGGTTGTTTTTCCTACCAATGTTGCCAACGGGTTTGTTTTGGCACCGAAGGTGCACCAAGGGGCTCTTCTTCCCACAGAAGGTGCCCAAAGGGCTCTTTTTCCCACAGAAGGTGCCTAGCAACCATGCCAACGAGCTATTTTCCCCACTGAAGGCGTATCAACGGGTCGTTTTGCCCACTAAAGGTGCCTAACACTAGACCAAAGGCCTGTTTTACCCACCGAAGGTGCCTAATGGGCTTTTTTTAGCACCAAAGATGTCTAATGACTGTGCCAATGGGTTGTCTTGCCCACCTAAGCTAAATCAACTTGTTGTTTTGCCCACCGGGCTTGTTTTCCCACAAAAGCTGTACCAACGTGCTGTTTTGCCCACCGAAGGTTCCCAACGAGCTGTCTCTCCCACTGAAGGTACCTAGTGACCTCGCTGACGGGCTGTTTTTCCCACCAAAGGTGCCCAAAGGGCTATTTGTCCCACCGAAGGTGCCTAGCGACTATGCCAATGGGTTGTTTTGGTCACTGAAGGTGCACCGACGGCTTGTTTTGTCCACAAAAGGTGCCTAGAGACCATGCCAAAGGCCAATTTTTCCACCAAAGTTGCACCAACATGCTATTTTGCCCACCGAAGGTGTCCAACGGGCTATTTTTCTCATCAAAAGGGCCTAGCGACCATGTCAGCAAGCTACTTTCCTAATCGAACGTGCACTAACATGCTATTTTTCCCACTGAAAGCGCTTAGCAACTGGGCCAAATGGTTGTTTTGTCAACCAAAGGAGCACCAATGTGTTATTTTGCCCACCGAAGGTGCCCAATGGTTGTTTTGCCCACCGAAGGTGCACCAACAGGGTGTTTTTCCCACCAAAGGTGCCTAGAGACCATGCCGATAGGCTATTTTGCCCATTAAAGGTGCACAAACGTGTTGTTTTTCCCACCGATCCTGCACCAACGTGTTGTTTTACTCTCCAAAGGTGCCCAACGTGTTGTTTTTCCCACCTAAGGTGCCTAGCAAAGGCCTGATGGGCTATTTTTCCAACTAAACATGCACTAACGTGTTCTTTTCCCACTGAAGGTGCCTAGCAATCATGCCAAAGGACTGTTTTTCCCACCAAATGCACACCAACATGTTGTTTTGCCCACCGAAGGTGCCCAACTTACTGTTTTGCCCACCGAAGGGGCCCAACGTGCTATTTTTTGTGTCGAAAGTACCTAGCCACCATGCAAATGGGCTGTTTTGCCCACCAAAGGTGCACCAACGTGTTGCTTTTCCCATCAAAGGTGCCTAGTGGCCTTGCCAATAGGTTGTTTTGCCCATCAAAGGTACCCAATGGTCTATTTTGCCCACCAAAGGAGCCCAGTGGGCTATTTTTCCCACCAAAGGTACCTAACAATTGCGCTGACGTGCCATTTTACCCACCAAAGGTGGACCAATGTGTTTCTTTTCCCATCGAAGGAGCCTAGCGGCCATGCCAACGAGCTATTTTGTCCACCAAAGGTGCCAAATAGGCTGTTTGCTCACCAATGGTTCCAATGGGCTGTTTTGCCACCAAAGGTGCACCAACATGTTTTTTTCCCACCGAAGGTGCCTACCGACTTTGCCAATGAGCTGTTTTCCCCACCAAAGGTGCACCAACGGGTTGTTTTGCCCACCAAAGGTGCCTAGCGCCTGTACCAAAGGGTTGTTTTCCAACCGAAGGTGTGCCGACGAGCTGTTTTTTCCACCGAAGGTGCCAATGGGCCTTTTAGCATCGAAGATGCCTAACAACCTTGCCAAAGGGCTGCTTTGCCCATCGAAGGTGAACCAATGTATTGTTTTGGCCACCGAAGGTGGCCATCTGGTTATTTTTCTCACTGAAGGTGCCCCAACGTGCTGTATTATGCACCGAAGGTGCCCAACGGGCTCTTTTTCCCATAGAAGTGCGTAGCAACCGTGCCGTCGGTCTATTTTGTCCCCCAAAGGTGCACCAACGTGCAGTTTTCCCTCCAAAAGTGCCTGACGACCATGCCTGGGCTATTTCCCCCATTGAAGGTGCACAACGAGTTGTTTTTCCCACTGAAGGTACCTAGCGACCATGTCGAGGGGCTATTTTGCCCACTTAAGTGTACCAACGTGTTGTTTTTCCTATCGAAGGTGCCTAGCAACTATGCTAAAGGGTTGTTTTGCCCATCGAAGGTGCACCAACGGGCTGTTTTGCCCACTGAAGTTGCTCAACAAGCTGTTTTTCCCACCAAAGTTGCCTACCAACCATGGCAACGAACTGTTTAGCCCATCGAAGGTGCACCAACAGGCATTTTTCCCACTAAAGGTGCCTAGAGACCTTGCAGACAAGCTGTTTTCCCATCGTTGGTGCACCAATGTGTTGTTTTTCCCACTGAAGGTGCCTAGTGACCCTACCTACGGGCTGATTGGCCTACAAAAGGTGCACCAATGTGTTGTTTTTCCCACCGAAGGCGCCTAGCATATCGATGGGTTGTTTGGCCAGCAGAAGGTGCACGAACGTGCTGTTTTTCTCTTAAAAGGTATCTAGAGATGGTGCTGATGTGTTGTTTTGCCCATCGAAGGTAAACCTAGAGGTTGTTTTTCCCAACGAAGGTGCCTAGCAACCGTGCCAAGGGGCTTTTGTTACCGCAGAAGGTGCCTAGCAACCATGCCAACAAGTTGTTTTCTGCACCAAAGGTGCACCAATGGGTTGTTTTGCCCACTGAAGATGCCTAGCCACCATACCGACAGGCTATCATGCCCACCAATGGTGAACCAACTTGTTGTTTTACCCACTGAAGTTGCCCATTAGATGGTTTTTCCCATCGAAGGTGCCTACCGATCATGCCAACGTGATGTCTTGCCCACAGAAGGTGCACCAACGTGCTAATTTCTCATCGAAGGTGCCAACAACTTGTTTTTCCCACCAAAGATGACTAGTAACCATGTCAATGTGCTGTTTTTCCCACCGTAGGTGCCTAAGGACCCTGGAAAAGTGCTATTTCTCACCGTAGGTGCCAATGGGTTGTTTTGCCACCGAAGGTGCACCAACATGCTGTTTTTCCCACTGAAGGTGCCCAATGGGCTCTTTTTCCCACAAAAGATGCCCAACGGACTTTTTCCCAATCTAAGGTGCCTAGCGACTATGCCAACGAACTGTTTAGCCCACTGAAGGTGCACCAACAGGGTTTTTACCCACTGAAGATGCCTAGCGACCGTGCGGATGGGCTGTTTTTGCCCACTGTTGTTACACCAATTTGTTGTTTTTCCCACTGAAGGTGCCTAGCGACCTTACCGACGGGCTGTTTGGCCCATACAAGGTGTACTAACGTGCTGTTTTTCCCACCGAAGGTGCCTAGCAACCCTGTCGACGAGTTGTTTGGCCCACAGAAGGTGAACCAACATGTTTTTTTGACAAAAGGTGTCTAGCAATGGCGCCGATGGGTTGTTTTGCCCATCGAAGGTGAACCAAGGGGTTGTTTTCCCCACCGAAGGTGCGTAAGGATCATGCCCAAGGGCTCTTGTTCCCATAAAAGGTGCCTAGCGACCCTGCCAATGAGATATTTTCCCCACCAAAGGTGCACCAACAGGTTGTTTTTCTAACCGAAGATGCCTATCCATTGTGCCGATGAGCTGTCATGCCCACCGAAGGTCCCCAACAGGCTATTTTGCCCACCAAAGGTGCCAACGTGATGTTTTGTCACCAAAGGTGCACCAACAGGCTATTCTTCCCACCGAAGGTGCACCAAGGTGTTGTCTTTCCCATCGAAGGTGCACCAAGGTGTTCTTTTCCTAGCCGAAGGTGCTTAACGACTGTGCTGATGAGTTGTTTTGCCCATCGAAGATGCGTTAAGGTGTTGTTTTTTCCTACTAAAGGTACACTAACGGGCTATTTTTCCCACCAAAGGTACCTAGCGACCGTGTGGACAGGTTATTTTGCCCACCGAAGGTGCACCAATGTGCTATTTTTCCTACCGAAGGTGCCTAGCGACCCTGCCGACGGGCTGTTTGACCCATAGAAGGTGCACCAACGTGCTATTTTTCCCACCGAAGGTGCCTAGCAATAGTTTCGATGGGTTGTTTTGCCCACTGTAGGTGAACCAAGGGGACGTTTTTCCCACTGAAGGTGCTTAGCGTCCCTGCTGACGAGTTGTTTGGCCCACAGAAGGTGCACCAATGTACTGTTTTTCCTACCGAAGGTGTATAGCGACAGTGTCGATGGGTTTTTTTTCCCATTGAAGATGAACCAAGGGGATGTTTTTCCCACCGAAGGTGCCTAGGGACCATGACCATGGGTTGTTTTGTGCACCAAAGGTGGACCAACGTGCTGTTTTTCCCATCAGCGATGCCTAGTGACCGTGCTCAAAGGTTGTTTTTCCCACCGAAGGTGATCCAACGTACTGTTTTGCCCACCAAAGGAGCCCATTGGGCTGTTTTTCCCACCGAAGGTACCTAACCACCATGCCGACGGGCTATTTTGCCCATCGAAGGTGCCCAACAGGCTATTTTGCCCACTGAAGGTGCCAATAGGCTGTTTTGCCTCTGAATGTGCACCAACATGTTGATTTTCCCACTGAAGGTGCCCATCAAGCTCTTTTTCCTACAAAAGGTTCCTAACGACTATGCTAACCGGTTGTTTCCCCTACTGAAGGTGTACTGATGGGTTGTTTTGCCCATCGAAGGTGCCTAGAGACCATGCCAAAGGGTTGTTTTGCCCACCAAAGGTGTGCCGATGGGCTATTTTGCCCATCAAAGGTGCACCAACTTGCTATTTTTCCCATCGATGGTGCCTAGCATCCGTGCCAACTGGTTGTTTTGACCACTGAAGGTGCCAATGAGCTGTTTTTCCATCGAAGGTGCACCAACATGTTGTTTTTCCCACCGAAGGTGCACAAGGGGCTCTTTTTCCCATATAAGGTGCTTAGCGACCGTGCCAAAAGACTGTTTTCCACACCGAAGGCGCACTAACAGGTTGTTTTGCCTACCGAAGGTGCAGCAACATGTTGTTTTCCTATCAAAGGTGCCTAGTGACCCTGCCGACGGGTTGTTTGGCCCTCAGAAGGTGCACCAACGAGACTTTTTCCTATCGAAGGTGCCTAGCGACCGTATGGATGGGCCCACCAGTGTACCAACATGCAGTTTTTCCTACCGAAGGTGGCTAGCGACCCTACTAACGGGCTGTTTGACCCACAGAAGTTGCACCAATGTATCGGTGCTTGTTGGAGAACAAGTTCACTGAACAGACCCGATATGTGAAATCCATTTGGATCATTACTTGTATGTCTATGGAATTCTCATTGTGATGATTGTATAAGTAATCCTTTGACTTGAGATCACCAAGGTTATCTTGTATAGGGATTGCTATGTTTTGATACTATCTATGACCTATTTAATCATGGCTCGTTTAATAGGTAGTAACTGGATGTAACATGAACTATATGAAGGTAGTTGAGTGATCAAGATAGGATTCATCACCTTAAAATAATTAGGGAGAATGTTTCGTTGTTCTCGGTTAATATTGATTCGGGAAATCCTTGGCCAAGGTGGAATGATATTTTGTAAACAGTTTAGAAATATCATTAATTGAATCGATTGCTAATGGTGGAGAACTAATATGATTAGACTCAAAATAGAATAGACATTAATTCCATGCTCTATGTCTAATTGGAACATTGGCTAATGAAAGGATTGAATTATATGGAAAATTTATGCATGGAAAGGTTAGTCAAAACCACTTTGACATTCCTAAATATTTAGGTGGTCATGGACACCAATCTTGATCTATGATTATAAA
Organism: Erythroxylum suave; assembly: GCA_027563595.1. Classification (NCBI taxonomy): domain Eukaryota; kingdom Viridiplantae; phylum Streptophyta; class Magnoliopsida; order Malpighiales; family Erythroxylaceae; genus Erythroxylum; species Erythroxylum suave. The sequence continues at coordinate 18,915 of JAOSBN010099800.1, forward strand.
TTGTTTAATTGGAGAATTAAAGATAAATTAAAATGAGTTTTACTTTATCTAATTCTAATTATGAATTAGAATTAGAATTTATAATCATTACCAACATAATTGGGAACGTAATGGGTCTCATATATAGAATGGGTTTAAGAGAGCTAAGTTAATTTAATCAAGTTGGACTTGGTTGTAAAGTTTGAGAAAATTTATGATTAAATTTGAGATATTTAATAAATAAGGATCAATATAAGATATAAAATCTTATATGGGTATATTTAGTAATTAATTAGAATTATTTGTAATTCTAATTAAAGGTTAACTGAAATTAGTATTTAATTTCAGTTAAATTACCAAAACGTCCAAAGTTTAATATAAATAGGCTTAAGCTCTTTGGAGCTAGTATTTCATGCTTAACCCTCTTTGTAATAGTTATAGAGTTCTCTCAATTTGTTTTGTAGATACCATTAGAGGCTGGACAGTTGTGAGACTAGGGTGGCTAAGATAGATTGGTTTTGAAAATGGTTCGAGGGATAAGACAAGATGAAGATCAGGCCTCGGACTAAGGTAAGAATTAAATTTTTGCTTTATTATGATTTGTGTTAATCATTTTATAGAATTAAATAAATCTTGATTTTCAGGAAGTCAAAAGTCATGAAAAAGTTTTGTGATTATTCCGCTGCGGTTGGAATCGAATCTCGACTTGGTTTCCCAATAATGGTATCAGAGTCATCTTTAATTCTATGATTTGATTAAATTTCATTGATTATTATTTATCGAAAAATTTGGAATTGAAAAATTAGATATGATCTGATTCTTGACCAAACCCAGAATTGTTTCTTCTTATTGTGGTTACTTTGGGTTCCGTCTGCAATTGCCCATATACATCTTGAAAAATGTTTTCTATCTACATTTGCCCATACTTGCATCCATATGTACGAGACTATTGGTTTTGTGAATCTGGAAACTATTCTTGAACCAGAAAATTAGAAATCTAGAAGTCCTTAATCTTGAAATCAATTGTCTGTTGGGAATCTTATGTTGCAATTTTTTGGGTTTTGCTTGCGGATGTGTTTTGCAGAATAAGTGAAATCCAAAAAACCTATATCTGAAAACACGAAAGCAAAATCCAGATCTATGATTTGTTTTAACCTTGAGATTACTGCCTCATCCCTCTTGTTTGTGTCTCTGCTTATGCTTGCATTTTTCCAATTGATTGCCTTGGGTTTACTGGGTTAATGTTGAATAAGTGGTTTAAAACCAATTAAGGCAGTCACAAATAGATGGGCAATGCCCATCGTGATGCCATCAATTGGTGTCGAACAAGGCATCGCTTGACTCCACCGGATCGCATCAGTGACACCTTGCGATACCGCTGGCAGAAGACACAGAAGCAAGGAAGCGTGATCAGCCATAGAGATGGTGGAGGTGCAATTTCCACGTCGCAGGGCAAGGTATGGACGCCAGAAGTCGATGTCTATGGCAGTGAAAGGTGGCAGTTGACGACGACATCCTTGGAGGCTAGGGTTTATCTTATGAAATTAGGGTTTGAGAATAAGATGAAGAAGAAGCATGTTTGGAAACATGTTTTACATTAAGAGTGTTTGGACACAAGTTTTTTAATGGATTTGTTTGGATACAAGGATAACGTTATTCCAAGAGTTGGAATAAGGAGTGTTTGGCGATAAGGATAAAGCTATAATGGGTTGTTTGTTTATTGGAATAAAGTATTCCAAATTTCCTTTTGAGCTTATTATTTTTTAATAATTTAAAAGAGTTTTAATTCAAAAATTAATTCCAAAATTAAGTTAATTATTTTTCTTAATTTGATTAAGATTAACAATTATATTGATTCATAATTATTTTAAAAAATGGTTTCTAAAATTAGAATTAATTATTTTCAATTATATTGAAATTAATTAATTTGACTCTGTAAAATTAAGAAAAGTGTTTTCTTAAATAACTCAGAAATATGTTTCATAATAAAATTTATTTATTTCAATTTGATTGAGATAAATTAAATTTATGATTTTATTTATTTATGAATAATAAGTGTCTTGATTTTTAGAAAAAATTATTTTATCTTGATTAAAATTTGAAAAGTGTTTTCATTTATTTATCAAGAAAAGGAGCTTTCTTTAATATTTTTGAAAATAGTTTTCCAATTTATTAAAGAAAGATTTTCTAATTTATTAAGAAATCGATCTCTAAATGGATAATAGATCATGTCTTTCTCAATTAAATTTTAAAATGTTTTATTTAATTTTGAAAGTAGTTTCTTTTAATTTTAGAAATAGTTTTCTAATTATGTAAAAATAATTGCTAATGAGATTAGAAATAGTTTTATATTTAGATTAGAATATGTTATTTATATAATTTTGAAAAGAGTTTTCTAAATTATAATAAATAAGAAGTACAATTTATTGAAAATTATTTTCAATTAAATTTTATTAAAGGTGTCAAGATAATTGGAAATAGTGGATTTGAAAATTTGTTTTCGAATTAAAATTAAATTTCTATTTGGGATAGGAATTTAATTCATTTAGGAATCAATGGTTTTAATCAATTTAAATTTTTCCAAGGAGTTAGAAATGTTATTTTAGATTATGAAGATCAACAACTAGAATCAAACGAAACTTGATGTTTTATGCATATAATTTGATTATGAGTGCATAAATTGCATACTTTATTTATATGGTTGATATATATATTTGATGCATGATAAATTGTATGTTTTATATATGTGATATTTTACATGCAATTTCTGTTTGATGAGACAAATGAAATTAAATCCTTATTTAAAATATTAAGTTCACGTTGAGATCGTGATTGTTGCCTTCCATTGTTATAAGAATAAACTAGAGTTTTGTTTATAGTTAGCTTGTTGAGCAAACTCAAGGCCGCTTTAACCCGAACATATTTAGTCTTATGACAGTGGACTCTACTTAACTAAATTTGTGTGATTTGGATGAGCAAACTCATGATCACATGAATCTAGAGGCAAGGTTAGGAATAATATATAAAATATATTTTGGCAAGAGTTGTCACCTAACGGATCTAGGAGTCACATGAGATGTGATTGATAAAGTTGTTATCTACCTAATTTAAGTCTAATTGGCTCATTGAGGAAACTCAAGGTCAACTATACTTGAATGGGATCTTAGCCCACTAGAAAGATTAGAGTAATGTTTCCGAATAGTAGTGAGGGCTATTATTTCGAATAAAATAGTGGGAGTAACCAAATGCTTGATTAAAGTCCTAACCTTATTTGGTAGTCATGGCATATAATTGATTACTTGCTTGTCTTACATTTATATTTTGTTCTTAGCCTAATTTACCTTATTTAGTATAGTTGATACTTAGCGAACTCAAGTTCTTGGACATAGGATATGTTTGAGAAGTGATCTTAGAAGTTTGAAAGACAATAGTATGTCCATTATGTTATTATGTTATAATCTTTGTTAATGATTCGGTGACAAAGTTTTAGCGATATGTCAAAATTATATAGATGACAAACTGTATTGACATTTTAAGTTAACTATTGTCTCGTAAACTTTGAAGACAACATGTAAAATGTATATTGAAACCATGATTGCAAAATACAAAGGGTCGCAGAAGTAGAGCTAAAAGGTATAGTACCTTGATGAAATTGTTTTACTTAATTTAGCCTACTAAAAACATAATTGTGGACTATAATTATAGTTGTCATTAGAAGAAAATTATTTCATGACTTTTCTTGCCTATATTTGATATGATAAAGATCATACGTATTCTTAATTCATGCTTATAAGTATTTGATGCTGAATTTAGATTCAACATTATTGTAATATGCAATGCATGGTTAGAGATAGATTGTTAAGTAAAAGTAGTTGATCCAATTTATACAAAGAGTTTGTATATGTTAGATCAAAGGAGACTTATGCTTAACATTAGTGGAAAGAATTAAAAGTTGGATAACTGAGACAATCCTTTGATGCCATATTGGTTAAATCAATATAATGAGAATCATAAAGTTATATACTAGGATATATGTATCTTTTTGATTATGAATTGTATGAAACTTGTGAAACTTGTAAGGTTGAAAAATAACCAAATCAACCTTTGGTGAAAGGATGATGGTGGTATTGAATTGTTAAATCTTATATATGTAATGTATTAGATGGAATAACAATTCATAAAAGGATAATATAATATTTCCTTATATTATTAATGACTTTATGTGATATAGCCCGACGTATTAAATGAAATGATGATTTAAAATTTTGAAAAAGTTCAAACTGTTTAAATATAAGTAGAAATTAAGCATTAAGAATGCTAAAGTACATCGATGAGATCTTTGTGGCAAGTTTTATATTTTCAGTTGTTTATAGGGAATGAGATTCTCCAGTAAATATCTTCATAACTAAATTCATAAAAGTATAGATTTATGTAAGGAGGAAAATGCAAAATGATATTGTAGGATGCAATATTATTTCTTCTATAGCTATGCTTAGTATTATGACTTACCTTCTATAGTTCCAATTGAATCAATTAGCAAGACTTCATATTAGATAAGAAATGCTAAGTCTTTAAAATAGTTAAAGCTAGTGATTTAAAGATGTGATGCTTAGCTGAAGCATATATTATCCATTTAGTTTAAAACTAAAATGGATAATAAAAGGTTATGAGATATGCAAGAGATTTGATATAATCTTACAGATTCATTGAACAAATTGTTTGATTCATTGTATACTCATAGGAGAATGGTTATTAAGATAAGTAGTGGGAGTAAGAAGGAATTTGAAATGTTCAAATCTCATAAAATTACATCCAATTGGAACTAGTGCTTTTAACGATACATTTGATGTATAGTTAAAAGGCTACAAGATATTAAAAGATTCACTTTCATGATTAATTCAAAGAGTTTGTTTTAGAGATGATTGTGAATTTATAACATCTATAAGAAGGTTAGTGGGAGTATAGTTGTTTTCTTCGGTGGGAACATATTGCTCATAGAGAACAACAGTTCTAACTTTCAATTGTTGAATACATAGTTATCCAAGAACAACTAATGTTGGACAAGAAAAGGTAACAACTTAATTATGGGAATTAGATCTATACAGATAGATTGGATGTTGTTAACTTATTCCAACTCCAAGTGCATAGAAAATGTACTAAAGATGTTTAGTATTTAAGATATCAGGTACTTATGAAGTATTAAAGATATCAGTTACTCTATGTGTGAGTTAAGATTTGAGTTTAAGATGATAAGGATATAACTTTAGAAGTAAATCCTAATTAAGATTTATTTTCTTAGAACAATAGGATTGGAAAGGTTCCAATGTAGCAATAGTTGTTCATTGAGCCATAATACATTTTTCATTTAGTGGAAATGATTAATTGGATCAACAAGTTCTTTAGTGAAACTTGATATAGTTTCTTTGCATTGTTCAAGATAGTAATGTACTGTGGAACATTAGAGCCACTGGACATGCATAAGAAGCTAATGTCTCATCAAAGATCCAAGAACGTATTTAGGCAAATTTTCTTAATTATGATGACAATTAAGATGGGAGTTGTAAGACTGAAGCAGCTGCTCACTATAGAGAATCTTGTAGAATTCTCTCATTAAGCCAGTAGTAGAATAATCGTCATATAGTGATATGGTATGAGATACTTAAATGATTGGCTTAGTGCAAGTAGGAGATTTTTGGTTTATGCCCTACAGCCAATTATTTTGGTTGTAATTTAGTGACAAATTATTTAAAGACAATATTTATCTTGCACACATTTAGATGTATATGATAAAGTCCAAGGAATAATTGTACATTGCAAATGAAATTATAATTATGAGATGCATATTGCATTTATGTATTATTCCTAAATGTTACCAGTCATTGTTATATTAAGATTAGACATTAATAGAACGTAAAAAGACTAGCAAACATTGTTGTTTTTCCTTATGAAGGAAATAGTCAATCTCATATAGTAGAAAGATACTTAAATAAACGTATGGATGCTTATTAGAGAACAAGTTCACTAAATAGAAATAGACCTGATATGAGAAATCCATTTGGAACATTACTTGTATGTCTATGGAATTCTCATTGTGATGATTGTATAAGTGATCCTTTGACTTGAGATCACCAAAGTTATCTTGTATAGGGATTGCTATGTTTTGATACTATCTATGACCTATTTAATCATGGGTCTTTTAATTAGTAGTCATTGGATGTAGCATGAACTATATGGAAGTAGTTGAGTGATCAAGATAGGATTCATCACCCTAATATAATTAGGGAGAATGTTTTGTTGTTCTCAATTAATATTGATTCAAGAAATCCTTGGCCAAGGTGGAATGATATTTTATAAATAGTTTACAAATATCGTTAATTGAATCGATTGCAAATGATGGAGAACTAATATGATTAGACTCAAAATAGAATAAACATTAATTCCATGCTCTATGTCTAATTAGAACATTGGTTGATGAAAGGATTGAATTATATGGAAAATTTATGCATGGAAAGGTTAGTCAAAACCACTTTGACATTCCTAAATATTTGGGTTGTCATGATGCTTTGCCAGATGCTAATCTTGATCTATGATTATAAACTGTTTAATTGGAGAATTAAAGATAAATTAAAAGGAGTTTTAATTTATCTTTAATTCTCTAATTAAACAATTAGTTTTAATTTATCTAATTCTAATTATGAATTAGAATTAGAATTTGTAATCATTGCTAACATATTTGGGAACTCAATGGGTCTCACATATAGAATGGGTTGAAGAGAGCAAAGTTAATTTAATCAAGTTGGACATGATTGTAACGTTTGAGAAAATTTATGATTAAATATGAGTTATATAATAAATAAGGATCAATATAAGATATTGAATCTTTATGGGCATAATTAGTATTTAATTAGAATTATTTGTAATTCTAATTAAATGTTAACTGAAATTAGTATTTAATTTCAGTTAAATTATCAAAACGTCCAAAGTTTATTATAAATAGGCTTAAGCTCTTTTTCATGCTTAACCCTCTTTGTAATAATTATAGAGTTCTCTCAATTCGTTCTGTAGATACAGTTAGAGGCCAAGCATTTGTGCGGCTACGGTGGTTAGGACAGATCAGTTTTAAAAACGGTTCAAGGGATACGACAAGATGAAGATCAAGCCTCGGAATAAGATACGAATTAAAATTTTGCTTTATTATGATTTGTGTTAATCATTTTATAGAATTAAATAGATCTTGATTTTAGGAAATCAAAAGTCACAAAAAAGTTTCGTGATTATTACGTTGCGATAGAAATCAAATCTCGACCTAGTTTCCTAATGGGTGCCTAACGACCGTACCGAAGGGTTGTTTCGCCTACTGAAGGTATCTAGCGACTATGCCAACGTCCCGTTTCGCCCACCGAAGGTCCACCAACATACTGTTTTTACCACCGTAGCAGCCCAAGGGGCTCTTTCTCCCATAGAAGGTGCCTAGCGATAGTGTAATGGGCTGTTTTTCCCATTATAGGTGCCTAGCGGCCATGCCAATGGGTTGTTTTTCCCATCAAAGGTGTACCAACATGCTGTTTTTCCCACCAAAGGTGCCTAGCGATAGTGTCGAAGGGTTTTTTTCCCCACCGAATGTGAACCAACGTGTTGTTTCGCCTACCAAACGTACCCAACAAGTTGTTTTTCCCACCACAAGTGCCTAGCGATCGTGCCGATGTGTTGTTTTTCTCACCAAAGGTGCCTAGCGGCCCTCTGTTTCCCACCAAAGGTGCATCAACGTGTTGTTTTTCCCACTGAAGGTGTCTAGCGACCATGTCGTTGGGCTGTTTTGCCCATTAAAGGTGAACCAACGGGATGTTTTTCCCACCGAAGGTGCACCAATGTGGTGTTTTTCCCACTGAAGGGGCCTAGCGACAATGCCAACGGGCTATTTTGCCCAATGAAGTTGCATCAATGTGTTGTTTTTCCCACCATAGGTTCCTAGCAACTGTGTGGATGTGCTATTTTTCCCACCGAACGTGCCTAGCGGTCCTATCAATGAGTTGTTTTTCCCACCGAATCACCAACGTGCTATTTTTCCCATTGAAGGTGTCTGGTGACCGTGTCGATGGGATGTTTTGCCCATCAAAGGTGAACCAACGAGTTGTTTTTCCTACCGAAGATGCCTAGCGACCGTGCCAAAGGGTTGTTTTTTCCACCGAATGTGCGCCAATGTGCTGTTTTACCCACCAAAGGTGCCCAACGAGTTATTTTTCCCACTGAAGGTGCCTAGCGACCGTGCCAAAAAATTGTTTAGCCTACTGAAGGTGCACCAACGGGCTTCTTTCCCATCGAAGGTGCGTAGCGACCGTGCGGATGGGTTGTTTTGCCTGCAGAAGGTGCACCATCATGTTGTTCTCCCCACCGAAGGTGCCTAGTGACCCTACCGATGAGCTATTTGGCCCACAAAAGGTGGACCAACGTGCTTTTTTCCCACTGGAAGAGTCTAGCGATGGCACTGATGGGTTGTTTTGCCCACCGAAGGTGAACCAAGGGGTTGTTTTTCCCACCGAAGGTTCCTAGCGACCATGCCGATGGGTCGTTTTGCCCACCAAAGGTGCACCAACATGCTATTCTTCACACTGAAGGTGCCTATCGACAATACCGAAGGACTGCCTTGCCTACCAATGGTGCCAACGGGCATTTTTGCCACCGAAGGTGCACCAACATGCTATTTTTCCCACTGAAGTTGCCCAAAGGGTTCTTTTCTCCATAGAATGTGCTTAGCGACCATGCCAACAGGTTGTTTTTCCCACTGAACGTGCCTAGCGATCATGCCAACGAATTGTTTTTCCCACCGAAGATGCATCAACATGATGTTTTTCCCACCAAAGGCGCCTAGCGACCATGTTGAAGGGTTGTTTTCCCACCAAATGTGCACCAACATGATGTTTTGCCCACCGAACGTGCCCAACTAACTGTTTTTCCCACCACAAGTACCTAGCGACCGTGCTGACGTGCAGTTTTTCCCACCGAAGGTGCCTAGTGACCCCGTCAATGAGCTCTTTTTCCGTATGAAGTTGCACCAACGTACTGTTTTTCCCACCAAAGGTGTGTAGTGACCGTGCCAATGGGCTGTGTTTCCCACCAAAGGTGAACCAACTAGTTATTTTGCCCACCGAAGGTGCACCAATGGGTTGTTTTTCCAACCAAAGGTGCCTAGCGACTTTGTCGATGGGTTGTGATGTCTACCAAAGGTGCACCAAGGTGCTATTTTTCCCACCAAAAGTGCCCAACGATCTATTTTTCCCACCACTGGTGCTTGCAACCGTGCCGATTTGTTGTTTTTCCCACCGAAGGTACCTAGCGACCCTGTCGATAGGTTGTTTTTCCCACTGAAGGTGTCTAGCGACCGTGTCGACAGGCTATTTTGGCCTCCGAAGGTGAACCAATAGGTTGTTTTTCGTACAGAAAATGGCTAGCAACCATGCCAAAGGGTTGTTTTTCCCACCAAATGTACACCAATGTGTTGTTTTTCCCACCTAAGGTGCCCAACGAGCTGTTTTTCCCACTGAAGGAGCCTAGCGACCGTGTCAATGAACTACTTAGCCCGTCGAAGGTGCACCAACGACCTTTTTTCCCACTAAAGGTGCCTAGCAACCATACGGATGGGCTGTTTTGCTCACCAAATGTGCACCAACGTGCTATTTACCCCACCGAAGGTGCCTAGTGACCCTATCGACGGGTTGTTTGGCCTATAGAAGGTGCACTAACTTGCTTTTTTCCCACCAAAGGTGTCTAGCAACGGTGCCCATGGGTTGTTTTACCCACCGAAGGTAAACTAAGGGGTTGTTTTTCCCACCGAAGGTGCCTAGCAATCGTGCCGATAGGCTGTTTTACCCACCAAAGGTGCATCAACATGCTATTTTCCCACTAAAGGTGCCTAGCGACAGCACCGAAGGGTTGTTCTGCCCACAAAATGTGCCCAATGGGCTGTTTTGCCCACCAAAGTTGCCAAAAGGCACTTTTGCCATCAAAGGTGCACCAACATGCTATTTTTCCCACTGAAGGTGTACAAGGGGCTCATTTTCCCACAGATGATGCCTAATGACCATGCCAACAGGCTGTTTTCCCCATCAAAGGTGCTTAGTAACCATGCCAATGGGTTGTTTTTCCCACCAAAGTTGCACCAACGTGTTGTTTTTCCCACCAAACATGCCTAGCAACTATGTCAAAGGGTTGTTTCTCCCACAGAATATGCATCAACATTCTGTTTTGCCCATTAAATGTGGCCAACGAGCTGTTTTTCCCACCAGAAGTGCGTAGAGACCGTGTGGACCTACTATTTTCCCACTGACATTGCCTAGCGACCCCACCAATGGGTTCTTTTTCCCACCAAAGGTGCACCAACGTGTTGTTTTTCCCATCGAAAGTGTCTAGTGACTGTGCTAATGGGCTATTTTTACCACCGAAAGTGAACCAATGGGCTTTTTTGCCCATCGCAGGAGCACCAACGATGTGTTTTTCCCACTGAAGGAGCTTAGCGACTATGTCGATGGGCTGTTTTGCCCACCGAAAGTGCACCAACATGCTGTTTTCCCCACCAAAGGTACCTAGCGACCCTGCCGACTGGCTGTTTGGCCCACAAAAGGTGCACTAACGGGCTTTTTTCCCACTGAAGGTGTCTAACGACGACACCTATGGGCTATTTTGCCCACCAAAGGTGATCCAAGGGGCTGTTTTTCCCATTGAAGGTGCCTAGCGACCCTGCCGATGGGCTTTTTTGCCCACCAAAGGTGCACCAACATGCTGTTTTTCCTACTGAAGGTGCCTATTGACAGTATCGAAGGGTTGTTTTGCCTATCGATGGTGCCCAACGGGCTAAATTGTCCACCAAAGTTGCCAACGGGCGTTTTTGCCACCGAATGTGCACCAACATATTGTTTTTCCCATCAAAGGTGCCCAAGAGACTCTTTTTCCCATAGAAAGTGCCTAGCGACCGTGCCAATGGGTTGTTTTGGCCACCAAAGGTGAACCAATGGGCTATTTTGCCCACCGAAGGTGCACCTACATGGTGTTTTTCCTATCGATGGTGCCTAGCGACTGTGTCGAGGGGTTGTGATGGCTACCGAAGTTGCACCAACGTGCTGTTTTGCCCACCGTAGGTGCCCATTGGATTGTTTTTCCCACCGAAGGTACCTACCACCGTGCTGACGACCTATTTTTCCCACCAAAGGTGCACCAGCGTGCTATTTTTCCCATCGAAGGCACCCAGCTATCGGGCCAATGGGGTGTTTTGCCCACCGGAGATGCCAACTGGTTGTTTTGCCACTGAAGGTGCACCAACATGCTGTTTTTCCCACTGAAGGAGCCCAATGGGCTCTTTTTTCCACAAAAGGTGCCTAGCAACCATGCGAATTGGCTATTTTCCCCACTGAAGCTACACCGATGGGTTGTTTTGCCCACTGAAGGTTCCTAGCGACCGTGCTAAAGGGTTGTTTTGCCCATCGAAGGTGCACCAACGGGCTGTTTTTCCCACCAAAGATGCCTAGCGACTCTGCTAATGAGTTGTTTAGCTCACCGAAGGGCTGTTTTGCCCACAAAAGGTGTGCCAACATGCTGTTTTACCCACCGAAGGTGCCCAACAGGCTCTTTTTCCCACAGAAGTGCCTAGCGACCATATCGACGGGCTATTTTACCCACCAAAGGTGCGCCAACATTCTATTTTTCCCATCAAAGGGGCCTAGCGTCTATGGTAAAGGGATTTTTTCCCACCGAAGGTGCACCAACATTCTGTTTTTCCTATCAAGGTGCCTAGCTTCTGTGGAAAAGGGATTTTTTTTCCCACCAAAGGTGCCCCAACGTGTTATTTTTCCCATCGAAGATGCCTAATGATCGTGCTGATTCACTGTTTTTCCCACCAAAGGTGCACCAACGGGTTGTTTTTCCCACAGAAGGTGCCTAGCGACTGTTCCAACAGGCTATTTTTCCCACCGAAGGTGCACCAACATATTGTTTTTCCCATCGAAGATGCCTAGGTACTACGCCGAAGGGCTATTTTGCCCACCAAAGGTGTACCAATGTGTTGTTTTGCCCACCGAAGGTGGACAACGGGCTCTTTTTCCCACATAAGTGCCTAACGACCGTGCCGATAGGCTATTTTGACCACCGAAGGTGCCCAATAGGCTATTTTTTCCACCAAAGGTACCTAGCAACATGCTGAGGTGTTGGTTTGCCCACCAAAGGTGTACAAACGTGTTGTTTTTCCCATTGAAGGTGCACCAACGTGCTATTTTGGCCACCCAAGATGCACCACCGTGCTATTTTTGCCTACTAAAGGTGCCCAACAAGTTGTTTTTCCCACCGAAGGTACCTTGCAACCATGCCCTTGGGCTATTTTGCCTAACAAAGATGCACCAACGTGTTGTTTTTCTCACCGAAGGTGCCTAGTGACCATGCCAATAGCTAGTTTTGCCCACCAAAGGAGCATTGATGAGCTATTTTGCCCACCAATGATGCCAAGCGACCATGCTGAAAGGCTGTTTCTCCCACCAAAGGTGCATCAACGTGATATGTTTCCCACTGAAGGTGCCCAACGGGTGCCAACTGGCTATTTTGCCCACCCAAGGTGCACCAACGGGCTATTTTTCCCACTGAAGGTGCACCAACAGGTTGTTTTTCCCACTGACGGTGCACCAACTGGTTATCTTGCCCACCCAAGGTGCACCAATGGGCTGTTTTATCCACTGAAGGTGCACCAATATGTTGTTTTTCCCAACAAAGGTGCCTAGCAACTATGCTGAAGGGCTGTTTCGCCCACCGAAGGTGCACCAACATGCTATTTTGCCCACTGGAGGTGCCAAACGCGTTATTTTTCACACCGAAGGTACCTAGCGACCGTACCAAAGGACTATTTTGCCCAACAAAGTTGCACCAATGTACTGCTTTGCCCAGTGAACTATTTTTCCCACCGAAGGTGCACTGACGGGTTGTTTTGCCCACCGAAGGTGCCTAGTGTGTTGGATAGTCTATAGACCAGGTATTCACAATACGCAGTGGAATGGACCATGCTACACAACAAGAAATATAATCGAAATTTCACAACATGTATGAAATTACCTCTTGACGTGGATTGGTATTTGTTTTTAGATTTGTGGATGCTGCAACATACGAATGTCCTCTACTGGTACCCACATGAGGATGAACAATCCAGGCAGTGGCTGATGTGTGCTAGCATGTTCTAAAATACTTTAGAACACTGCAGAATTTTTCTCTCGAAAGAAGAACGAACGGCTAGGTCTAGGTAGCTTTCATCTCTGCTCTAATGAGACATAAGTTCTCCATTTACAAAGATACCCTAATCCCTATTCCTATTATGAATAAAAATATCATAATCCTAAACCCATTAAGATTATGGATGCCTAATAAGTTTTGACCTATATTATATCTCATATAATAAAAGCCCGATAACTTAATTCAATATAGCCCAATAAATATATCCACATATATTTATTCACTGCCTAATAAATTACGCCCAAGAGAATAAGCCCAGATCACATCACTCTCTGTGTGAGACCTTGTAGGCTCATTTGATGTCAGGAATGGGCTTGATCGCACTTAAAGGTCTATGAGTCATAACCGGCCACTAGCAAGACATTATGACTACACAAATCAAATGAGTATCGTTAATCCAATTTAACCTATAACCATGGTTATAGACTCAGTACCTTTGTAACACTATATCAAGATTACTCACAAGGCATGGTACATGTCAACCTTTGATTAATCATAGTTTCTTGATTCCCATGTTGACTAACTATAACAAATGACATTGATGACTCCTCATCAATTCATTTAAGCACGGCCATGCATTTCTTCAATCATACTTATCAAGAGGTCTAAATGATATCTCTCCCATTTAAAAGAGGCATAAATCCCATCTACGTCATTCATATCCCTCCGCATGATTAATTTAATGTCCAACATAAGACTACTTGATATTCGATTAAAGATAACTTAGTCTAATGTCAAAACACTGAATTCCTCATGTTGAGAATCATTATGACTTCAGGTCAAAGGACAAAAGTCAAACCATATTGAGAATCACTAATGACATGAAACCATGTAGTGTTCTCTCTACGAGTCAGTCCAATATATGTTCTCTACCATATATCTATGTATATGATTTGATAACTTATATCTATGATTAAAAAAATATGATCATCAATCAAAACACATACTAGCCTTAATTCATTATTGTTCAACCAATAATGATCGACTAGGGACATTTTAGAATAGTATTATAATGCTTATGGTTTTACTATCAAGTCATATATTTGATGACATAAGCCTAATACTATTCATGGAATGTAAATCACATTACATAAACAATATAATTGCATATATAAAAGAATAGCTCGTAATATATTATTAATAAGTTAGAATGTTAGTACAAAAGTCTCATATGTCCATTGGCCTAGGGCACATTACTAACATAGCGACCCTACCGTAGTGTTGTTTTGCCAACTGAAAGTGCATCAATATATTGTTTCTCCCACCAAAGGTGCCCAACATACTTTTTTTTTCCCCACAGAACGTGCCTAGTGACTGTGCCAATAGGCTTTTTTTCCAACCGAAGTTGCACCAACGGGCTCTTTTTCCCACCGAAGGTGCCTAGTAACCATGTCGAGGGGCTCTTTTGCCCACTGTTTTCTCCACCAAAGGAGCTTAGTGACTGTGCCGACGGGCTGTTTTTCCATCCAAAGGTGCACCAACATTTCATACCGAAGGTGCCTAGCCACCGTGTTAAAGGGTTGTTTTACCCACAGAAGGTGCACCAATGTGTGTTTTTCCCATCGAAGGTGCCAATCGGGCTATTTTTCCCACTGAAGGTAACTAGCGACCGTATCAAAGGGCTGTTTTGCCCATCCAAGGTGAACCAACGTGTTGGTGCCCAACAGGCTGTTTATCCCATCAAAGGTGCTTAGCGACCCCATCAATGGGTTGTTTTTCCTAACAAAGGTGCCCAACGGGCTATTTTTCCCACCGAAGCTGCTAAGTGATTATTTGAACGGGCTATTTTACCCACCAAAGGTGCACTAATGGGTTGCTTTCCCACCAAAGGTACCTAGCAACCATGCTGACGGGCTCTTTTACCAACTGAACGTGCACCAACATGTTGTTTTCCCACCGAAGGTGCTTAGTGAGTGGGCCTATGGGCTATTTTGCCCACCAAAGGTGCACCAACATGTTGTTTTGCCCACCGACGGTGCTCAACGGGTTGTTTTCCCCGTTGAAGGTGTTTAGTGATTAGGCCGATGGGTTGTTTTGCCCACCAAAGGTGCACCAACATGCCATTTTGTCCATCGAAGGTGCCTAACGTGTTGTTTTTCTCACTAAAGGTGCCTAGCGACTGTGACGAAGGGCTATTTTGCCCACCGAAAGTGAACCAACGTATCATTTTTCTCATCGAAGGAGTGCAATGGGCTATTTTTCCCACCGAAGGTACCTAGCGACTATGCCAACGGGCTGTTTTGCCCACTAAAGGTGCAACAACGTGCTATATTTCCCATCAAAGGTGCCTAGCGGCCATGCCGATAGGTTATTTTGCCACTAAAGGTGCACCAACATGCTGTTTTTTGCACCGAAGGTGCCCAATGGGCTCTTTTTCCCACCATAGGTTCCTAGCGATCTTGCCGAGGGGCTATTTTTCCCATCGAAGGTGCAGCAACCTGCTATTTTTCCCACCGATGGTGTTTAGCGACCATGTCAAAAGGTTGCTTTTCCCACTAAACGTACACCAATGTGCTGTTTTTCCCACCGAGGGTGAACCAACGGACTATTTTTCCCACTGAACATGCCTAACGACCATGCCAAAGGGTTTTTTTCCCACCCAATGTACGCCAATGCGCAGTTTTGCCATCAAAGATGCCCAATAGGTTGTTTTCCTGTCGAAGGTGCCTAGCGACCATGCCAACAAATTGTTTAGCCCAATGAAGGTGCACCAAGGGGCTATTTTTCCCACAGAAGATTTGTTTTGCCTATTGAAGGTACACCAATGTGTCGTTTTACCCACAGAAGGTGCCCAACAGATTTTTTTCCCCACCAAAGGTGCCTAGAGACCATGCCAACAGACTATTTTGCCCATCCAAGGTGCTCAGCGGGCTTTTTTTCCCACCGAAGGTACCTAGCGACCATACCGAGGGGCTATTTTGGCCACCGAAGTTATGCCAACGTGTTGTTTTTCCTATCAAAAGTGCTAAGCGATTGTGCCAATGAGCTATTTTACCCACCGAAGGTGTACCAACATGTTGTTTTTCCCACCGAAAGTGCCTAAGGAACATGCCGAATGGTTGTTTTGCCCACTAAAGGTGCACCAATGGGCTATTTTGCCCACTGAAGGTACCCAATGGGTTGTTTTTCCCACCGAAGGTGCCTAGCGATCATGTCAATGGGTTGTTTTGCCCACTGAAGGTGCACCAACGTGCAGTTTTCCCCACCGACGGTGCCTAGCGACTGTGCGGAACGGTTGTTTTGCCCATCGAAGGTGTACCAACATGCTATTTTGCCCATTGAATGTGTCAAACGGGCTATTTTTTGCTTCAAAGGTACCTAGCGACCATGCCAAAGTGCTGTTTTGCCCACCAAAGTTGCACCAATGTATTGTTTTGCCCAATGAACTATTTTTCCCATTGAAGGTGCATCGACAGGTTGTTTTTCCCATTGAAGGTGCCTAGCGACCCTACTATAGTGTTGTTTTGCCCATCAAAAGTGCACCAACATGCTATTTTTCCCACTAAAGGTGCCCCACAGGCTTTTTCTCCCACAGAAGGTGTCTAGTGACTGTGCCAACATGCGGTTTTGCCAACTGAAGGTGCACCAACAGGTTGCTTTTCCTGCCGAAGGTGCCTAGCAACCGTGTCTATGGGCTGTTTTGCCCACCGAAGGTGCACCAACGTATTATTTTTCACATCAAAGCTGCCTAGCGACTATGTCAAAGGGTTGTTTTTCCCACTGAAGGTGTACCAATGTGTGTTTTTCCCACCAAAGGTACCTAACGACCATAAGAAAAGGTTGTTTTGCCCACCGAAGATGCACCAACGTGTTTTTTGCCCAACAAAGGTGCCCAACAGACTATTTTTCCCAATGAAGGTGCCTACTGACCCTATCAATGGTTGTTTTCACTAACAAAGGAGCCCAACGAGCTATTTTTCCCACCAAAGGTGCCTAGCGACTATACCAACAGGCTATTCTGCCCATCAAAGGTGCACCGATGGGTTGTTTTGCCCACAAAAGATGCCTAGCGACCGTGCCAATGGGCTATTTTGCCCGTCGAAGGTGTACCAACGGGCTGTTTTCACACAAAAGGTGCTTAGTGACCATGCCAATGGGCTATTTTGCAAATCGAATGTGCACCAACGTGTTGTTTTACCCACCGAAGGTGCCTAGTGATTGTGCCAAACGTGCACCAATGTGGTGTTTTGCCCAACAAACGTGCACCAATGTGGTGTTTTGCCCACTAAAGGTGCCAAAGTTCTATTTCACCAACCGAAGTTGCACCGACGTGCTGTTTTAGGCAACGAACTATTCTCCCCATTGAAGGTGCACCGACATGCTATTTTTCCCACTAAAGGTGCCCAACAGGCTTTTTTTCCCACAGAAGGTGCCTAATGACCATGCCAACAAGCGGTTTTTCCAACTGGAGGTGCACCAACGGGCTGCTTTTCCTGCCAAAGGTGCCCAGCAACCGTGTTGAGGGGCTACTTTGCCCACCGAAGGTGCACCAATGTGTTTTTAGTCACATCAAAGGTGCCTAGCGACCATGTCGAAGGGTTGTTTTGCCCACTGAAGGTGCACCAACATGTGTTTTTCCCACCGAAGGTGCCAATTGGGCTATTTTTTCCATAAGAAAGGGTTGTTTTGCATACTGAAGCTGCACCAATGTGCTGTTTTTCCCATCGAAGGTGCCTAACGGTAGTGCCAACAAGTTGTTTACCCTATCGAAGGTACCCAAGAGGCTGTTTTGCCCGAAGGTGCACCAACACATTGTTTTTCCCATCAAAGGTGCCCAACGGGCTCTTTTTCCTATAGAAGGTGCCTAGCGACCGTGCCAAGGAGCTATTTTCCCCACTGAAGGTGCACCAATGGGTTGTTTTCCCACCGAAGGTGCCTAGCAACTGTGTGAAAGGGCTGTTTTGCCCACTGAAGATATGCCGATGTGCTGTTTTACCCACTAACGGTGCTCCGGGTTGTTTTTCCCACCGAAGATGCTTAGCGACCATGCTGAAGGGTTGTTTTGCCCACTAAAGGTGAACCATCGTGCTATTTTGCCCACTGAAGGTGCCCATTAGGCAGTTTTTCCCATCGAAGGTGCCTACCCACCATGCCAACGGGCTGTCTTGCCTACCGAAGGTGAACCAATAGGATGTTTTGCCCATCGAAGGTGCCCATCGGGTGGCTTTTCCACCCGAAAGGGCCTACCGACCGTGCCAATGTATTGTCTTGCCCACAGAAGGTGAACCAACATGCCGTTTATCCCACCGAATGTGCCCAACGGGCTATTTTTCCCACCGAAGGTGCTTAGGGACCCTGACAAAGTTCTATTTCATCCACTGAAGGTGAACCAACGAGCTATTTTACCACCAAAGTTGCCTACCGACTGTGCGAACTAGCTATCTTGCCCACTAAGGGAGCACCAACGTTCTGTTTTTCCCATCGAAGGTGCCCAGCAAGTTGTTTTTCTTACCCAAGACGTCAAATGGCCGTGGCAACGTTCTATTTTTCCAACTAATGATTCGTAGTGACTCTACTAAAGTGATGTTTTGCCCACTGAAGGTGGACCAACGTTGTATTTTTTTCACCGAATGTGCCTGGCGACTATGTCAACGGACTATTTTTCCCATGTAAGGTGGCCAATGGGTTGTTTTTCCTGCCAAAGGTAGTGATCATGCCCTAGGGTTGTTTTGCCAACTAACGGTGAACCAATGTGATGTTTTGCCCACCGAAGGTTCCCAATGGATTGTTTTTCCAACCGAAGGTGCCTAGCGACCTTACTGACAGGCTATTTTGTGCACTAAAGGTCATCAACGAGCCTTTTTTCCCACCAAAGGTGCCTAGCGACTGTGCGAACGGGTTGTTTTACCTACCAAAGGTGGACCAATGAGGTGTTTATCCTATTGAAGGTGCCTAGCGACCTTGTCGAAGGGCTCGTTTTGCCATTGAAGGTGGATCAACATGTTGTTTTTCCCATTGAAGGTGGCCAAGGGCTCTTTTACTCACAGAAGTGCCCAGCGTTCGTGTCGAAGGGCTATTTTGCCAACGGAAGGTGCATCAATGTGTTGTTTTTCCCATTAAAGGTGCATCAATGTGCTGTTTTTTCCATCAACGGGCTGTTTTTCCCACCAAAGGTACCTAGTGACCATGCCCAGGGGCTATTTTGCTCACCGAAGGTGTATCAACATGTTTTTTTCCCATCGAAGGTTAGCAACCACGCCGACAGGCCGTTTTGCCAACCGAAGATGCACCAATGTGCTGTTTTGCCTACTGAAGGTGCCCAACGGGTTGTTTTGCCCATAGAGGGCACCTTGTAGCTGTGCCCTTGAGATATTTTGCCCACAAAAGGTGCATCAATGTTCTATTTTTCCCACAAAAGGTGCCTAGTGGTCATGCCAATGGGCAGTTTTACGCACCAAAGGTGCACTGACGGGTTGTTTTGCCTACCGAAGGTGCCTAGTGATAGTGTCGAAGGGTTATTTTGCCCACCAAAGGTACATCAACGTGCTATTTATCCCACCGAAGGTGCCCAACTGGTGCCAACAGGTTGTTTTACACACCGAAGGTGCACCAACAATCTGTTTTTCCCACCGAAGGTGCCTAGCGATTGTGCTGATGGGCTATTTATCCCACTAAAGTTGCACCAATGTGCTGATTATCCTACCGAAGTTACCTAGCAACCATGCCAAAGGGCTGTTTTGACCACCAAAGGTGAATGAATGTGCTGTTTTGCCCACCGAAGGTGTCCAACGGGTTGTTTTTCCCACCGAAGGCGACTGTGTCAAAGTGCTGTTTTGCCCAAAAAAGGAGCACCAATGTGTTGTTTTTCCCACTGAAGGTGCCTATCAACTGTGTTCGAAGGGTTGTTTTTCCCACCAAATATGCACCAACTTGCTATTTTGCCCACCGAAGGTGCCGAACGAGTTGTTTTTCCCACCACAAGTGCCTAGCGACCACTCCGACGTGCTATTTTACCCGCCGAAGGTGCCCAATGGGTGCCAACTGGCTGTTTTGCCCATCAAATGTGCACCAACGTGTTATTTTTCCAACCGTAGGTGCCTAGGGACTGTGCCAAATGGTTGTTTTGCCCACCGAAGGTGCACCAACGTGTTGTTTTCCCTACCAAAGGTGCCCAACGGGCCGTTTTTTCCACCTAAAGTGCCTAGCAACTGTGCCAAATGGTTGTTTTACCTACCTAAGGTGCACCAACGTGTTGTTTTTCCCACTGATGCCGCCTATCGACCGTGTTGAATGGTTGTTTTTCTGCCAAATATGCACCAACGTGTTGTTTTGCCCACCAAAGGTGCCCAACGAGCTATTTTTCCTACCACAAGTGTCGAGCGATCGTGCAGACGTGCTGTTTTTCCAATGAAAGGTGCCTAGCGACTCTATCAACAGGTTATTTTTTCCACCGAAGGTTCACCAACATGTTGTTTTGCCTACTAAAGGTGTCCAGCGACCATGCCGACGGGGTGTTTTGCCCCAAGGAAGGTGAACCAATGGCTGTTTTGCCCAATGAAGGTGCACCAACGGGGTGTTTTTCCTACCAAAGGTGCATAGTGACTGTGCCGACAACTGTTTTGCCCACCGAAGGTACACTAATGTGTTGTCTTTCCTACCGAAGATGCCTAGGGACCATCCAAAGGGCAATTTTGCCCACTGAAGGTGTACCAATCTGCTGTTTTGCCTACCAAAGGTGCCCAACAGGCTGTTTTTCCCACCTAAAGTGCCCAGCGACTGTGCCAATGGACTGTTTTACCCACCAAAACTATACCAACGTGTTTTTTTTCCCACCGAAGGTGACCAACGAGCTGTTTTTCCCACCACAAGTGCCTAGAGACCGTGCCAACGTGTCATTTTTCCCACTGATAGTACTTAGCATATCGACAGGCTTTTTTCCCACCGAAGGTTCGCCAACGAGCTGTTTTTCCCATCGAAGATGCCTAGTGACCGTGCCTAAGGGCTGTTTTCCCCACCAAATATGCTATTTTGCCTAGCGAAGGTTCCCAATGGGTTGTTTTCCCACCAAAAGTGCCTAGCGACCGTGCCAAGGTACTGTTTAGCTCACCGAAGGTGCACCAATGGGTTGTTTTTCCTGCCAACAATGCCTAGCGACTGTGTTAATGTTGGATCAGAAAAAGAAAGCATGCTATATTTGGAGAGACGGTAGATTTCAAAACTTTTAAGAAATCATTTTTCCAGCAGAAGCAACAAATCCAAATCGTCATGCTAATCCATACATGATATGGTATAAGGATAATAAAAACATAAACAAGATGAAGAGTATTACCGACTCCTTTGCTACAGTTTTAAATCCTCGTTGTGCTATCCTCTCCTTCTTCTTGTATCCAAATCCTTTGCTTTTGAATCTTTTCCATTAGCAATCTATCTTCTCCTTGTTGTATCCTTAACCAATATGATTTACCTCTTGTTCTTTAAGGACAATTAGGTTAACAAAATCCTTTGGTGGGAAAGGAGAAGAAATGTTGGGAGGAGATTTTCTTAGAAGAAGATGAACCAAAATTGAGACTCTTTCACTTGGTAATTTTGGCTCAACTTTGCAAGAAAGGAGAGAGAGTCTAAAAGAATGCAAGAAGTCTTTCTTACACTTTCAAATTCGGTTATGCATGGAATGGAAGAAGAGAGAGGCATCCAATGCATCTCTTCTTTCATTAATCAATCATAAAGCAACCTACAAAGGAGACTCTCTTCATTTATCTTTAAAAAATGATTATATGAAAAGACCATAACCTAAAATTGAATTACCAATTTCTATTTTTGTAAGAAGAAAGAAGGAAGATGGTCCATCCAATGTACATCTTTCTGTTTTAATCTAATGAATGCTAATAGGTTACATGCTAACATTAAAAGATAACCATTAAACCATTTAATGGTAAGTTCATA